>VXBP01007521.1:6359-19865 GCA_013400115.1 Rhinopomastus cyanomelas
GTCTGTGCGGGGGGGGGGCGACTGGACCCTGCAGCCGGGCAGCCCTCTGCCACCACCTCTGCCTGGACCACGGCGGGGGCTTCGCCTGCCACTGCCACCCCGGCTTCGTCCTGCAGCCCGACGGCATCCGCTGCCGCCCCCGGGCACCCCCCGACCAGCGCCAGCGGGCTACCAAGTTGCACCAGTGGGCTAGCAAGTTGCAGGAGAGCCCGGCTGGCAGCGGCGGCTGGAGGAGACCACCAGCGGGGACTGAGGTGATGGCCGCCGCCGGCGGGCAGAAGCTTCGTGGGGCTGCTGGTGGGACTGGCGCTGCTGGTGTCTTCCATGAGGGCTTCCGACCCCGAGATCCCGACAGGGACCCGCAGTGGCTCCGGCGTCGGGACTGGCACCAGGACTCCCCGCCTCGAGACGCCGACAGGGACCGGGACTGGCACCGGGATCTGAGCGAGGATTCCCAGCCCCGAGGACCTGGCGGGGATTCCGAGCAGCCCCGGGGCTCGCAGGAGGCCTCCCAGCCCCGAGACCCCGACACGGATTCCCAGCAGCCCTGGCACCGGGATCGCCGCCGGGATTCCCAGCCCCGGGGCTCCGCCGGGTCTTCCCAGCAGCCCGGTCCGCGGGGCTCGCAGCGGGATTCCCACGAGGACTACCACCGGCATTCCCCGCAGGACGGTTCCCTTCGGGATGCACCGGAGGCCAGCCCTGGACGCAGGGGTCTGCACAGGGACTTCCCCCTCTCCTCCCACAGGGACCCCCCCCTTTATGGAGAGGAGGACCCTGACCCCTATGGGGACCCCTATGGGGACCCCGAGGACCCTGATGCCTATGGAGGGTCCTATAGGGCCGGCCCCCCAGACCACTATGGGGCTGAGGACTCTGTTGGGGAGGACTGGGACCCTGACCCCTATGGGGACCCCTATGGGGACCCCTATGGAGATGAAGAGCTCCCCTGGGAGCCCTATGGGGTCCCTTCAGATCCCTACGGAGACCCCGAAGCCGGGAGCCTCCGCAGGGGGAGAGACCCCCAAAGCAGAGCCTGGGACCCCTATAGGGATGGGGAGGTGGAGCCCTATAGGAGTCCAGACCCCTATGGGGATGATGATCCCCAGAGTGACCTCAGGGAACCCTACAGAACCCCTGACCCCGAGACACAGCCCTGGGACCCCCAGTCTCACCCCAGAGATCCCTATAAGGACAGGGACCCCTATAGGATCGGGGATCCCCACTCTAACCCCTATAGGGTCCAAGAACCCCACCCCAACCCCAGGGACCCCTATAGGGTCCAGGATCCCCACCCTGACCCCAGGGACCCCTATAGGATTGGGGACCCCCATCCTGACCCCTATAGGGCTCAGGACCCTCACCCTGACCCAATGGACCCCTATAGGATTGGGGACCCCCATCCTGACCCCTATAGGGCTCAGGACCCTCACCCTGACCCAATGGACCCCTACAGGGCTGAAGACCCCCATCCTAACCCCAGGGCCCTCTATAGGATTGGGGACCGCCACCCCAACCTCAGGGACTCCTATAGGGCCCAAGACCCACACCCTGAGCCCAGGGACTCCCATAGGATTGGGGACCCCCCCACTAATCTCAAGTACCCCTATAGGACTGGGGACCCCAACCCCATAGACCCCCATAGGATTGGGGACCCCCAGACTGACCCCCATAGGGTTGAGGACCTCCACCCTGACCCCAATAGGGCCCAGGACCCCCACCCTAACCTCAGGGACCCCTATAGGACTGGGGATCCACACTTCAACCCCAGGGACCTCCATAGGATTGGAGACCCCCATCCTGACCCCTATGGGGCCCACGAACCCCACCCTAACCCCAGGGCTTCCTCTAGGATTGGGGCCCCCCACCCTGACCCCAGGGACCCCTATAGGGACCAAGACCCTCACCCTAACCCCAGGGACCAACATAGGACTGGGGATCCCCATCCCGACCCCTATGGGATCCAGGACCCTTACTCCAACCCCAGGGACCCCTCTAGGATTGGGGAACCCCACCCTGACCCCAGGGACCCCTATAGGGCCCAAGACCCTCATCCGAACCCCAGAGACCCCCATAGGATTGGAGACCCCAACCCCACGGACCCCTCTAGGATGGGGGACCCCCATCCCAACCCCTATAGGATTGTGGACTCCTCTAAGATTGGGGAGCTTCCCCCCACTCCCAGGTCCCTCCCCACTTCCTCCTCAGTTGCACCCCCTAAATCCCAGTTACCTTCAGTTGCCCCCATAACCCTCCCAGTTGCTCCCCCAGAGGTCCAGGACTCCCTAGCTGCCCCCACAATTGACCCTGTTACCTCCCCAGTTGCTCCAGCTGCCCCCGCAAGAGTGAAGGGCTCCCCAGTTGTTCCAGTTCCCCCCCTAGTTGCCCCAGTTTCCCTCCCAGTTGCTCCCCCAAGAGCGAGGGACTCCCCAGTTGCCCCAATTAACCTTCCAGTTGCCCCAGTTACCCTCCCAGTTGCCCCCCCAAGAGCGAGGGACTCCCCAGTTGCCCCCATTAACCCTCCAGTTGCCCCCCCTACCCTCCCAGTTGCCCCCCCCCCANCCCAGTTACCCTCCCAGTTGCCCCCCCAAGAGCGAGGGACTCCCCAGTTGCCCCGGTTACCCACCCAGTTGCCCCCCCCAGAGTAGCAGACTCCCCTGTTAGGCTCCCAGTTGTCCCAGTTACCCGCTCAGTTGCTCTCCCTAGAGTGAAAGACTCTCCAGTTGCCCAAGTTACCCACCCTGTTGTGCCCCCCAGAATGAAAGACTCCTCAGTTACCCTCCCAGTTGCCCCCTCAGTTGCCCCAGTTACCCTCCCACCTACGCCCCCACAGTCCAGGGACCCCCCAGTTGCCCCCCTCTCTCCATCTGCCCCAGGATCCACTCGGGGGGGGCTGCTGATGGTGCTACCAGTGGCACTGGGAGGGCTACTGGTGATACTGGGAGCACTGGTGGGGCTGAAGAGACCCCCTAGGACCCCCCTCCCAACCCTGCAGGGCTGAAACTGCTGGTGGGGGTCAAACTCTTTCGGGGGGGAGATACCCCTCCAAACTGGGATTTATCCCCTCAAACTGAGATTGGTGGCTCCAAATTGGGACCCACCCATCTCCGGGGTCTGGGGTTGGGAGGGGGGGGGGAGAAATAAAGGGCTGAGAAACCCCCACCTGAGATTTGTGGTGCCTGATCTAGGACTGGTTTAAGACTGATTTAACTGGTTTAGCACAGGTTTTTGGCTGGTTTAACTGGGTTAGGACTGGTTTAACTGGTCTAGGACTAGTTTAACTGGTTTAGGACTGGTTTAGATCTGTCTACACTGTGACTGGAATGGTGTGCAACTGGAATGGACTAGGACTGGGATAGACTGGGGCTGACTAGGATGGACTGTGATTGGCATGGCCTGGCACTGTGATAGTTTGGGACTGGGACTGGGATGGACTGGGATGGATGGACACAAATCCACGGGCCCTGATGGGATGCACCCACGTGCTGGGCCGCTCTCCATCATCTTTGCTAGGTCCTGGGGATCAGGAGAGGTGCCTAGGGACTTGGGGACAGCCAGTGTCACCCCAGTGTTCAAAAAGGGCAAGAAGGACCCAGGTAACTCCAGACTGGTCAGCCTCACCTCCACCCCAGGAAAGGTGATGGAACAATTTGTTCTAGAGGCTGTTTCCGGGCACATCAAGGACAGGAGGGTCATTAGGGACAGTCACACGGCTTTACCAAAGGGAAGTCATGCTTGACCAACCTGATAGCCTTGGATGAGGGCGTAACCAGGTGGATGGATGAGGGCAGAGCCGTGGATGTCATCTATCTTGACTTAAGAAAGGCATTTGACACGGTCTCTCACAGCATCCTTGCAGACAAACTGAGGCAGGGTGGCCTGGATTTTCGGGTAGTGAGGTGGATTGTAAACTGGCTACAGGGTAGAAGTCAGAGAGTGGTGGTCAATGGGACAGAGTCTAGTTGGAGGCCTGTATCTAGTGGAGTGCCCCAGGGATCGGTGCTGGGACCGGTCCTGTCGACACAAAGCTGGGTGGTGTCACCGACATCTGGGCAAGAACAACCCCAGGTACCAGTATAGGCTGGGGACTGACCTGTTGGAGAGAGGGATCTGGGGGTCCTGGTGGACCGCAGGATGGCTATGAGCCAGCAGTGTGCTCTTGTGGCCAAGAGGGCCAACAGCATCCTGGGGTGGATCAGAAGGGGGGTGGTTAGCTGATCAAGAGATGCTCTTCTCCCCCTCTACTCTGCCCTGGTCAGACCACATCAGTTCAAGAGGGATGTGGAGCTGCTGGAGAGGGTCCAGCATAGGGCAACGAAGATGATGAAGGAGGTGGAGCACCTCCCTTACGAGGAGAGGCTGAGGGAGCTGGGAGGTGACTGAGGGGTGACCTCATTAATGTCTATAAGTATTTGAAGGGTGGATGTCAGGAGGATGGAGCCAGGCTCTTCTCAGTGTCATCTAGCGATAGGACGTGGGGCAGTGGTTGTGAGCTGGAACATAGGAGGTTCCACAACAATCTAAGAAGGACCTTCTTCCCAATGAGTGTGACAGAGCCCTGGAACAGGCTGCCCAGGGAGGTTGTGGAGTCTCCTTCACTGGAGACATTTAAGACCCGCCTGGTTGTGTTCCTGTGTGACTTGGCCTAGGTGATCCTGCTGTGGCAGTGGGGGTGGACTACATGATCTTCGGAGGTCCTTTCCAATCCCTAATGATTCTGTGATTCTATGATTCTAATAAAAGTCTCGAGGACTTGAAGATCCCAATAGGAAGAGTAAGGGCTCCTCAGGGTTGTCCGTGTGTTTTAATAGGTCCCAGGGAGGATTTTGGGCTGAGTCCATGAACCTCAGGCGCTGAGAGGACACTGAAGAAAAGCCTCCAGGAGTCAAAGTCAGAAGGAAAACCCTAAGGACGTTGAAGCATCCATGAGTCCCAGTGAGGGTCCTCACTGACCCGGGGACTCGTTAGAGCAATTAACTGGAGGCTGTGACTGCAGGGAGACAAAGGCCAAAGACAGGTTTGTGTGATGAAGCACAAAGGTCACCTCCTTTCAGTCTCATCCAACCCTGAGTCAGGCAGCTCCAGGCACAAGAGTGACTCAGAGGAAGAATTTGGCTGGGAATTCTCCTAACTAACAATGTTAGTAAAGAAATGGGGAGTTGGTCAATGACTGATCCACTGGTAATTTTCAGTGAGAAGTAAGTGATAACTTTCAAGGAATGAGTAAGTCACTTGGGTAATGAGTTTATTTCCTTAACGACCCGCTGCAGTTCCCAGAGAACTGACATCTATGAATGAATGTGGGGCAGGAAATGGGAAAAGCACAGAGCAAGAAAAGAGACAAAGGGGAACTATCAGCACCCCTGGACCCCACAATGTTGTCCAGCAGCACAACATGGTCTGTAGGGGGTGAGTCAACCAAGAAATGAGTATCTGAAAGGGGATGTGCATGCGTTGGGGGAGGGTGGAGCTGTCAGTGGCGCTCCCACTGCAATCACCACAGCGGTAGGCTTCTCACCAGTGTGGATGCACACGTGCTGGGTGAGGATTTTCTTCCTGGTGAACCTCCTGCCGCAGTCACTGCAGACTGGCTGGGTCTGGGGAGGCTGCACTGGTGCTTCTCTGCTTCTGAGCCAGGGCGTATCTCTGCCCACACCTGGGGCAGCGATTTGGCTGCTCAGGTAGAACAGAGCGGGCCGCAGGGGCTGCCTCCTCTTACTTCTCCTCACGTGGTGCCCTTGCCACAGTCAAGACAGCAGCACAGCTTCTACCTGGAGTGCGTGCGCATGTGCTTGGTGAGGTTGCCGCTTTGGCTGAAGCTCTTCCCGCAGTCACCGCAGCGGTAGGGCTTCTCCCCAGTGTGGGTGCGCGAGTGCAGCATCAGGGCGGAGGTGTTCCTGAAGCTCTTCCCGCAGTCGCCGCAGCGGTAGGGCTTCTCCCCGGTGTGGGTGCGCATGTGCTGGATGAGCGTGCAGCAGGCCCTGAAGCTCTTCCCGCACTCACTGCAGCGGTAGGGCTTCTCCCCGGTGTGGATGAGCATGTGCTGGGTGAGCGTGGAGCTGTTCCTGAAGCTCTTAGTGCAGTCACTGCAGCGGTAGGGCTTCTCATCGGTGTGGGTCTGCAGGTGCTTTCTGAGGGCCGAGCTGGTTCTGAAGCTCTTACTGCAGTCACTGCAGGGGTAGGGTTTCTCGTTGGTGTGGGTGCGCATGTGCCCGATTAGGTTGGACCTGCCACTGAAGCTCTTCCCGCAATCCCCGCAGTGGTAGGGCTTCTCACCGGTGTGCGTGCGCATGTGCTGGTTGAGGGAGGAGCTGACCCGGAAAGTCTTGCCGCAGTCACCGCAGCGGTAGGGCTTCTCGTTGGTATGGGAGCGCAGGTGCAGGGTGAGGATGCTCTTGTGCCTGAAGCTCTTCCCGCACTCACTGCAGCGGTAGGGCTTCTCCCCGGTGTGGATGAGCATGTGCTGCATGAGCGTGGAGCTGTGCCTGAAGCTCCTACTGCAGTCAGTACAGCGGTAGGGCTTCTCCCCAGTATGGATGCGCATGTGCCGGGTCACTTTGGACTTCTCCGTGAAGCTCTCACCGCACTCGTTACAGCGGTAGGGCTTCTCCCCTGTGTGGATGCGCATGTGCAGCATCAGTTTGGAGCTGTCCCTGAAGCTCTTACTGCAGTAACCACAGGGGTAGGGCTTCTCATCAGTGTGGGTGCGCACGTGCTGAATTAGCAGGCTCTTCCGGCCGAAGCTCTTCCGGCAGTCCCCACACTGGTAGGGCTTCTCGCCGGTGTGCGTGCGCATGTGGACGATCACGTAACTCTTCCGGTTGAAGCTCTTTCCACAGTAACCACAGGGGTAGCGCTTCTCCCCGGTGTGGGTGCGCACGTGCTGCGTGAGGATATTCTTGCTGGTGAACCTCCTGTTGCAGTCGCTGCAGACAAAGGGCTGGGTGCTGGGGTGGCTGCACTGGTGCTCCTCTGGTTCAGAGCCAGGGGTGTAGCTCTGCCCACACTCAAGGCACCAATTTGGCTGCTCAGGGGGAACAGAGGGGGCTGCAGGGTCTGCCTCCTCTTCCTTCTCCTCATACTCAGAGCTGTGCTGCGTCTCCTCCCACTTGTCCTCTGGAACATCCTTCTCCAGCATCTTGCCGCCAGCACCCAGGGGCTCTTGGAGATCCATGCAGGGGTTGGAGCTCAGTCCCAGAACCTCCACAGAGTCCTGGGGACACGCAGAAAAGACCGAGTCAGCAGGGATGGATGGATGGACGGACAGACAGACAGGCAGACACTTACTTCCATCCCCACCCATCTCCAACCCGGACACACAGCACCTCCCAGCACTCCCAGGGACTCTCTCAGGGGGGTTCTAGTCCCACAAACACCCCCAACACTCAAGGGAAGGGAGCACTTGGAGGGGCTCCCTTCACCTCTGCTCCCCAATTCCCACGGACAGGCAGCAACTGCAGCTTCCTCAGCCATCCCAGCACAGGACTGGGACCCTCTACGATCCCTCCCCAAGAGGACAGGCTCCCTCCCAGACCCTCACACCCCCTCCACATCCCCACACTGCTTGCCAGACCTCCTCCCAGAGCCCTTCTGTAGACTCACAAAACCATCCCAGACCCCTCAATCACCCTCACACCTCATCGTTGACAGAACCCCTCCCAGGACCACAAATCCCTTCTACAGAACCCCTGCACTCACCCCAGACTCCCTGCCACACCCCTCAACCACTCTCAGACCCACACCCCACTCCAGGATCACAGACACGCTTTCAGACTCCTTCCACAGAACACCATACTCCCAAAAGACACCCAGACCCCATCCCAGATTGCCACAGGCACCCACAGACACTCGCAGACTGACTCCCAGACAACCAGACCCTCCATTCACACCAGACTGCCTCCCAGATCCTCATACCCCTCTTGCAGACCCTCTCCCAGATTCTCAGAGCCACCTGCACACCACCCCCAGACTCCCTCCTAGATCCCCAGATCCATCCCACAGAACCTTGCTCTCAACCCAGAATCCCTCCCAGTTCCTCCAGGCCCCCACAACCCTCCTGCGGACCCCTGCAGGCCCCCCAGACAGCCAGATACCCCACAAGCTCCACACCACCTCAGAAAACCACACCTCCTTTTAAACCCCCATATCCCTCCCCTACACCCTCGCAGCACCCCAAGACCCCTCCCAGATCCCCAGATGCCTCCCGCAGACCACTCTACCCACCACACAGAGACTGCAATCACACACCCCTTCCAGGTCCCCAGAGCCACTTGCAGACCACTCCCAGATCCCCTCACAGACCCCTGCATCCCCACTAGACCACACCAACCCCCGACTCCCACACACTTCCAGACCAGTCCCACAGACTCCTGTGCCCTACAGAAGTGCCCAGACCCCTCTCACAGACACCAGGTACCTGCCTTAGACGCCCAGACCCTCCCAGACTCCCTTCCAGATGCCCCAAACCCCCACACTACTCGAGCAGATGCGTGCACATCCCCCTAGACACTTCTCACAGACTCCCAGACCCCTTCCCTGACCCCTGACTCCCAGAATACCTCGATCACACCCAGGCACCCTCCCAAACCTCTGCACAACCTAGAGACCCCAAGACAACCCCCACACCAGCCCTCCAACAACAGACCCCTGTAATCCTTTAAACGCCCAGACTCCCTCCCAGACCCTCATACCCCTCCCGCTGACCCTCGTAACCCCCACAGACGCCCTCCCGGACCCTCCACATTCCCAGACCCACACGCAGACCAACGCCAGACCCCCGCAAACCGCTGCGCTCACCCCGGACCCACAGGCCCCTCCCAGACCCACCCGCACACCCCATCCCAGACGCTCAGGCCCTTCCGCACACCCGGGCACACACCTCGCACTCGGACTCCCGCTCCCAGACCCCTCAACCATCCGCGCNCCAGACTCACCCGCAGCAGCCCCCCGGGCCGCGGCCCCCAGCCGAGCGGCGACGGAGCCTCCGCCTCTCCCCGGCCAGGGCCGTGACGTCACTTCCGCCCGCGCGAGACCCGGAGGCTGCCGCGGCTGCGCTGAGCGGAGCGACTGGGGGGTGAGACACCCCCCCCGCGAGACAGCCCCGGGGGCGCTGGGAGGTGCCGGGGGTCCGGCTGCGGAGGGGCGGGCGCGGCAGGGACTGTCCGTCCGCCCCTCCCTCCTTCCCCAACCTTCTATCCACCCGTCCATGCGCTCATCCATCCTCCATCCCCACTCACTGGGTCCTTTCCTGTCTGCCCAGGGCTCTGCACAGGTTCTAGGGCCGAGGCCCCACTGCAGCCTGGACCCCCAGGAGCCCCTGGTTGCTGCCAGCAGGAGCCTGGGGAAGGATCTTCCAGAGGACAGATGGAGGAGATCTGCGCAAGGGCAGAGGCCAAAGGGATGAGGTTTAATGGGGCCAAGGGCAGAGCCCTAAAACACAAGCCCTCGAACCCTGGAGCCGGTGAATACAATCTCGTACTGAAAACGTGGGAGCCAATGCAATAGAAGAAAGTGGGGAGGCCCGGCTGGAGCCAGCTCGTGAGAACAGAGACCGGGGCGGATCAGGCAGTGATCCGGACACAGACATAGAAACGTACATCGCAACGTTCAACCCGCCTGCATGTGTTCCTGTGTGACCTCATCTAGGGGATCCTGCTGTNCGTAGGTGCTGCAGATAGATGTGGGCAGGCTGGGTCAAAGGGCAGAGGCCAAAGGGATGAGGTTTAACAGGGCCANCTGAGATCCCTTCCAAGCACTGATGCCTCTGAAACTTCTCCCAGCTGCCTATAAAAAATTTCATGTTTCCTTATCCTGGTTGGGGGGGTCTACAACAGACTCCCACCACAGTACCTCCCTTGCTGGCTGTACCCCCAATTCTTACCGATAATGACCCGACTCTGTCCTCACCTGCATTCATTTGTGTGGCTTCACACGGCTCTCTAACATAGAGGGCTACTCCACCACCTCTTCTTCCTTGTCTATCCCTTCTGAAAAGCTGAGAGCCATCAATTGCAACCCTCCACTTGTGGGAGTCATGCCACCAGGTTTCTGTGATGGCCACCACATCATAGGTTTCCTGCTGCACAACAGCCTGCAGCTCCTCCTGTGTAGTGCCCGTGCTGCGTGCACTGGTGTAGGAACATTTCAGGGAGGGGGCCGAGTACACAGTTTTCAGTACTAAGGGGTTGTAGCCGTTCCAGTTCTCTGTCATGCCACACTGCCCCATAGGTGCTGGGCTACTATACGCATGGTCCTTACTAGCAAATCCAGCTGTTCCCCCTTCACATCTAGTTGAAAGCTCTGTCCATGAGCCTTGCTAACTCCAGTCCCAACATTCTTTTGCCCCTCTGGGACAGGTGCATCTCACTTCCTGCCTGCAGGCCAGGCATCTCGTATCGCAGCCGTGGCTGAAGAACCCAAAACCCTGTCTGCAACACCAGTCCTGGAGCCAGGGGTTCACTTGATGGCTCTTCCTGTTCATCTCCTCACTCTTGATTGCCTCTCTCGTGGAATCAGCCAGGGAGGAGGGGTACAGGACTGCTCCCTCCACTCTTCACGATCGGCTCTCTGTGGTGAGCGGAAGCCCCTCCTGCCAGGTTTTTTGCCCCAAAGTGCCGGGATGCTCAGGCTACGACAGGGGACCCATTGTGTCGCAACTCTTCTCTAAATAGAAAAGGATAAAATATCCTTCCAAATAATAAATCATTTATTTCCAGTGCATTTTGAAATCTTCCTCCTTAACTGCACCTTGAAAAAACCCCTAACTAACAATTTTAGTAAAGAAATGGGGAGTTGGTCAATGACTGATTCACTGGTAGTCTTCAGTGAGAAGTAAGTGATAACTTTCAAGGAATGAGTAAGTCACTTGGGCAATGAGTATATTTCTTTAACATACGCTCCTCACGTGGTGCCCTTGCCACAGTCAAGACAGCAGCACAGCTTCTACCTGGAGTGCGTGCGCATGTGCTTGGTGAGGTTGCCGCTTTGGCTGAAGCTCTTCCCGCAGTCACCGCAGCGGTAGGGCTTCTCCCCAGTGTGGGTGCGCATGTGCTGGATGAGTGTGGTGCTGGCCCTGAAGCTCTTACTGCAATCACCGCAGCGGTAGGGCTTCTCCCCAGTGTGGGTGCGCATGTGCTGGATGAGCGTGGAGCTGTCCCTGAAGCTTTTACTGCAGTCCCCACAGTGGTAGGGCTTCTCCCCGGTGTGGATGAGCATGTGCTGGGTGAGCGTGGAGCTGTTCCTGAAGCTCTTAGTGCAGTCACTGCAGCGGTAGGGCTTCTCATCGGTGTGGGTCTGCAGGTGCTTTCTGAGGGCCGAGCTGGTTCTGAAGCTCTTACTGCAGTCACTGCAGGGGTAGGGTTTCTCACCAGTGTGCGTGCGCGTGTGCCTGACTAGGTTGGACCTGCCCCTGAAGCTCTTCCCGCAGTCCCCGCAGTGGTAGGGCTTCTCACCGGTGTGGACGCGCATGTGCTGGCTGAGGGAGGAGCTGTCCCTGAAGCTCTTACTGCAGTCACCGCAGCGGTAGGGCTTCTCGTTGGTATGGGAGCGCAGGTGCAGGGTGAGGATGCCCCTGTGCCTGAAGCTCTTGCCGCAGTCCCCACAGTGGTAGGGCTTCTCCCCAGTGTGGATGCGCATGTGCAGGATGAGCGTGGAGCTGTGCCTGAAGCTCTTAGTGCAGTCAGTACAGTGGTAGGGCTTCTCCCCAGTGTGGATGCGCATGTGCTGCCTAAGCCTGGAGTTGTCCCTGAAGCTCTGACTGCAGTCGCTGCAGCGGTAGGGCTTCTCCCCAGTGTGGGTGCGCACGTGCCGCTGAAGTTTGAAGCTGTTCCTGAAGCTCTTACTGCAGTCAGAACACGTGTAAGGCTTCTCACTAGAGTGGGTTTCCACGTGCTGCATTAGAAGGCCCTCCTGCGTGAAGCTCTTGTCGCAATTACCACAGCAGAAGGGCTTCTCCCCGGTGTGGGTGCGCACGTGCTGCGTGAGGATATTCTTGCTGGTGAACCTCCTGTTGCAGTCGCTGCAGACAAAGGGTTGGGTGCTGGGGTGGCTGCACTGGTGCTTCCCTGGTGCTGAGCCAGGGGCATAGCTCTGCCCACACTCGGGGCACCGATTCGGCTGCTCAGGCAGAGATGCCAGGGCTGCCTCCTCTTCCTTCTCCTCATACTCAGAGCTGTGCTGTGTCTCCTCCCACTTGTCCTCTGGAACATCCTTCTCCAGCATCTTGCCGCCAGCACCCAGGGGCTCTTGGAGATCCATGCAGGGGTTGGAGCTCAGTCCCAGAACCTCCACAGAGTCCTGGGGACACGCAGAAAAGACCGAGTCAGCAGGGATGGATGGATGGANACTAGTGTCCTCTCCCTGGGAACATGCGCCTGGCAGCTTATGGCTACCCAGGGCTCCCTGAGTCTGGGTACAGAGAGCAGCACAGAGCAAAGGCAGATACCTGAAGGGATGAAGAAGCTTGTGTTAGCACCGTGTGCACTCACCGTGGGGCTACCCATGTTCCTAACAGGGCATTTTCTTCCACAATAAGGTGGCTCTGAGACGCTGTAACATGGCATCAGAGCTGACACATTTATCAAGTTTCCATTGAACCTGCAGTTCAAAACCATCGTCCTGTGTGGTGGTGGACGCTGCTTCAGGCCTAAGAGATCACAGCTAAAGAATGCTGCTAGCTGGCAGAGAAAAACCAGGTGCCCTCCCCTACACCCCTGCAGCACCCCAAGACCCCTCCCAGATCCCCAGATGCCTCCCGCAGACCACTCTACCCACCACAGACACACAGACTCCAATCAAACACCCCTTCCAGGTCCCCAGAGCCACCTGCAGACCACTCCCAGATCCCCTCACAGACCCCACATCCCCACTAGACCACACCAACCCCCAACTCCTACACACACTTCCAGACCTGTCCCACAGACTCCTGTGCTCTACGGAGGTACCCAGACTCCCTCCCAGATCACCAAAACCAAACACAGACCACCCCCCCCCACCAGATGCAAGGTACCTGCCTTAGATGCCCAGACCCTCTCAGACTCCTTTCCAGATGCCCCAAACCCCCACACTACTCGAGTAGATGTGTGTGCATCCTCCTATACATCCAGACACCACCCAGACCCCTGCACCACCAGACCCCTCCACTCACCCGACTCCCAGAATACCTCGATCACACCCAGACCCCCTCCCAAACCCCTACACAACCTAGAGACCCCAAGACAACCTCCAAACCCCTACATCACCCCTCCAACAACAGAATCCTGTAATCCCTTAAACTCCCAGACTCCCTCCCAGACCCCCAGAGCCACCCTCAGGCCCTCCGAGACACTCCCTCCCAGACCCTCATACCCCTCCCGCTGACACTCGTAACCCCCACAGACACCCGGGCTCCTTCCCAGACCCCTCCCGCCGGGCCCCGCACCTCCCTCAGGCGCCCAAAGGCCATCACAGACGCGCTCGCAGACCCTCCACATAACCAGGGCCCCCCCGCAAACCCTTTCACTCACCCCA
>VXBP01007521.1:33251-108962 GCA_013400115.1 Rhinopomastus cyanomelas
CCCCCCCCCCCCAAATTCCTCCCCATTTACTTCCCCCCCCGGGCAGATGTCTCCCCATTCCCTTCAGAATCCCCCCCCCCTTTAATTTTCCACAGCCTTTGGAGGTTTCCCTGTCTCCCCGCTTTGACTTGAGAGCCCCCCCCACAAAATAATTTTTTTCTATAGACTTTTGGGTCCCACGTCTTCTTGGGGGGGCCTCACCCTCTCACTTTAACTCCCCCCGCCCCCTAATCTTACCTTCCCTCTCCAACAGCGGGCGAATACTTCAGCGAGGAGGAGATGCGCTGGAGGGAGCCCCTGCTCTACCAACACTACATCGGCCAGTACCAGGGCTTTGCTTCTCAGACCCCTCCCTCGAACTGTTTGGGGACCCCTGTGCGGGGAAAACCCCCCCATGAAACGTTAACAGGGCTTCTGCTCCGCTCGGTGGAGGAAGAGGCTGTTCAGCAGCGGCTGCAGCAGCAGCTCCTGCAGGATGGGGAGAGCGGTGAGGATTTGGGCCCGGTGGGGGGCTGAGGATTTGGGGTGCTCCTTGAGGATCTAGGAGCATTGGGGTGAATTCTGGGGTGAATCTGGAGGCAGCTCCCGCAGGATGGGGAGAGCAGCGAGGATCTGGGGAGACGAGCCCTGATGATTTGAGTGGGGTAACCCCTACTTCTGCCCCTGTCGGATGAGGAGGAAGAAGAGGCAGTGGCGCCTGATGAGGCTGAGTGCTGATGTTTGGGGGGGCTCCCTGATGATTTGAGGGGAGATAACCCCAATTCTACCCCACCCCCAGATGAGGAGGAGGAGGTGGCGGTGCCTGATGAGGCTGAGCGGGCGATGCTGCGCCAGGAGTTCACTAGCCACATGTTTCAGCGCTTCCTCGATGGAGAGGATGGGGATTTCGATTACAGGTGATGCCCTGCCCCAGGCAGTTGTTTTCAGCTCCTCTGAACCCCAAAACATTTCTTAACGCCCCCTTCACTCCCCCGTTTTCAGTCAAATTGATGAAAACCCTGACCTAGACAACCTGGACATCGTCTCTCGTGATGCTGAGGAGAGATATTTTGATGAGGAGGAGCCCAGTGAGGCCCCCCAGCTGGAATAAAGGGACTCACTCCCCAGTAAAAATAAAGATGACCCCCCCCCGAAATAAAAGGGTCTGAGAGTGGAAAAACCACTGTGTCTCATCCCATCACCCCAGACAACCCCATCTCCACAGGGCTGGGGACACGAGGCTGACCCATCGTGACACCCCATCAACGTGCTGGGAGATGCGGCTGAGCCAGGAGCAGGGCCAGGGCAGAGCCTCACAACATGTGGGTACTGGCAGGTGGGAAGCCAGGCCTAAGTGTGGGGAAAAGAGGCACCACTGTCCCCAGTGACCCACCCTGGAGGGCTGCAGAGCTGTCTGACCCCCTCCTTACGTTCCCCCCACCCCCACGTCCCCCCTTCCTTCCCTTTGTACCTGCTGCTACTCACTGGTCCTGCTCTCCTTGCCTGGGCTCCTTGCAGTGGGGCTGGGGATGACATCTCCAGACAGCAGAGGGGAGAGCTGGGCTGTGCACGGAGGCTCCAGCCCTGCCAACAGATGACCCAAGCGTTGGCTTCATCCTCAGTGTCCGAGGCTCCTGAAGGAGCTGTTGCCACGCGCTGGTCCGGGTGTGCCCGCAGGCAGATGTTGCTGGGGTGTTCTCCCCTGCTTCCACAGGAACCCCTGGCTGAACCTTCATAACTAACCACGGCTCAGAGACCGGCTCTTTGCCCGCAGGCGCTGCGAGGATGCCATGGCCAACGAGACTTGAACCGGCATCATCTCTAAAGCAGAGCTGCTCTAGGCCAAGCCCAGCCCCGCCAGACCGGGGGACTACATGCTCACTTGGGCCTGGAGACAGGCACCGTGGCTGCTCCTCCACCACGTCGTAGATCCTGGCCTCTGGTTGTCCACAGACGTCCCAGACTGCCTCCTGTTCCTGTGGGAGGCCACACTGCCTCCAGTGCCAGCATCTGCTTCGCCTTCAGGGCTGTGCAGTGTCCAGTGTCCCTCCCTACTCCTGCTGGAGGGGAGATGCGCGGCTCCTCCAGCCAGCCAGTCCCCTTTGCTGCCGGCCTGCTGCGTTAACTACAGGCCCGTGAATCCTGAGCTGTTTGTAGAGCTCAGGTGCACCGTCGGGATCAGGAGCAGGTCTGGAGGCGGCTGCAGTCATGAACCTTCGCAGTGCATCAGCCAGCGACTCCGGCTGGTCCGACAGCTCCCTGGCTATTTATAGTGGCTGACTCAGCCACGGCGCTGCGGAGCCTGCAGAACGCCCGTGGGCTGGCAGCGGAGCCGCGCTCAGAGCCGAGCTGAAGCACCGTGCGAAGAGGGAGAGTCAGAGCGGGCAAAGGCCGCCTGGCCGCCGGAGGAGCAATATGATGGCCCTCAAGAGGGGTGGATGCCACGAGGGTGGTGACCCGAGGCTGAGGAAGGGGTGTGTTGCAGAATTCGCCTCTCCCTGAGCAGCCTCACAGCTGGGCCGTGACAAATGCACCCACCTCTAAGATCTCTGGGCTGTAAAGCCCTCTGATTCCCCCCGGGCTGCCCCCAGACCCCACCTCTCCCCGTTACAGAACCACCTTCGCTGCCTTTCCCAGAGCTAGCCCCCAAGTCTCAGCAGAGCTGACCTTCGTCCTCACATCGTGGACGTGCCTCACGCCCCCGGTCACTGAGAGTCCCGATGCTGCTCCCAGCAGCTCCAGGCTGCGTTTCTTCCACCTCCCGCCAGACCTGGGTGCTGCCAGCGGCTGGGCTGGGCTGGGCTGGGCTGTGTGTGCAGGGCGCAGGGCAACGGCGCGCAGCTGCCTGCCAGGGAAACCAGCCCCGCTCGCCCTCGGCCAGTCCCTGCACGAAGGCACGGAGCAGAGCAGCGGGCAGGGTGGCAGGCACGGGGAGGAGCGAGGCCAGTGTTCCTGGCAGGTCCCTGTGAGCTCCGGTGTCACGCAGCCCGTTCCACAACACCCACGCCGCGGTCACCAGGTTGGTTTTATTAAAAAACCTTGCGGTAAAACTCCTGGGAACTCACCACCGGGACTCGCGAGCGCTGTGCGGCGTCACCGCCCCGGCACAAGGCGGTCTCACGCGTTCCTCAGCGGCACGCAGCAAAGCGCCGAGGAGGAGGCCAAGCGCAGCGCAGCGCGTGCCTCGCCGTTGCTGGCAGGTCCCTTCACGACGGCCACTCTCCGGCTCCCATGTCTTTCAAGAGCTAAAGTGCGCTGGAGGGGAGGATGTTTCCGCGGATGGCGTGTTGGCGCTGCACAGAAAGGAAGAGACTCGCCTCACGGACGGGCGCCGCTCTGCTCCGCTGCAAGGAGAAAGGCTGCCCGCGTGGGCCCCACGGCATCGTTCTGCCACGGCCTTCCGCTGGGCACGTGGCTGCCGGGCGCCGCCGCCCAGAGACGGGGCCTTGAAGAGTCGGTTCTGCAGGCGGGAGAGACACGGCTGGGAAGAGCCTCTGGAGCCGGCACAGCGTCACGGAACGTTAGGGACGGGGGGCCACCTCGGGAGATCGCCTGGCCTGCGCCCCCCACCACGGCAGGAGCACCCAGACCGCTGAGCGCCAGGCGGCTTCTGCTCTGTCCACGAACCACGTATGAGGAGGATGGACGCCAGGGTTTTTGGTTTGCTTAGAAACTACTCTAAAAAAAATACTTCTCTTCTGGAAATGGATGGACTGTTGGTTTGGACGAGTACAAAACCATCAGAGGTGTCCACTGCACTCCAAGGAGCATCTCGCTATGAAAATAACCAGCCCCCCTCCACGTTTCTAGTTATAAAACAGCACGGTCACCACTTCCGTTCCCAACGTGCAGCGAGGAGCAAGGACAGTGTCTCGCGGACGTGGTGGGCAGGCGGTGAAGGATCCCCGAGGACTCGGGCACGGTGCCCGTGCTGCTCCTGCGCCGCGCCGCACCCAGGCTCCAGCGCCTCAGAACAGCGTCCCCGTGAGTGCACTTCCCACGGGAGGACTCAGCCGCTGATGGATCTAACCCCTGTGCGAGGGACCGGCACCTGGTGTCAGCACCACGTCAGTCCCATCTCGGCACCGTTCCCAGCGCTCAGGCAGAGCTGCTGCGGCACCCTGTGCAAGCTCCTGGGCAGGAGGGAGCCGCAGCACTGGGCCCGCTGGCTCCGTGGGCCCTTTCCACAGCAGCAAGGCATAGAGAACACATTCAAGTATCAGGAGCAAAAGCCATTACAGAACCTAAACGGCCCAAAAGCCACCGAGTAGAACATTTCCCTCTTCCTGCACTAAGGGAACAAGTCAGTCAGGACTTTAGGGATCGCTCTGAACACAGTTTTGCTCCCCTGGCAAGGGGAATTGTGGCTGAAGGTGGATTCTGCACCTCAGAAGTCAACTCAGAAGGAGGTTAAACGCAGCAAGGGCCCTTACAGGGGCCCTTCCAGATGCTGCCACGACAGCATCAAGTCAAAAACGCGTGACCGCTCCACGAAGTTCTGATGTGCAATGAATCGCTGCCTCTGTGGCCTTACCCAGGAGGCAGTAATGTGATTCAAGTCATCTGACCGGCAACAGAAACCACGGACTCCTGTGTGACAGCAACTAAAAGTGCTTCTTCACGGCTCAGCACCGCGACTGACAACATTGTTCAGGAACAAGGAACACAAAGCTGTTGCTTTTGGCTTTTGCTTAAAGCAGAGCTCCAGATGAACCAGTGATCATCGCAGGTTATTACTGGTCTAGGGGGTCCTGCTGTGGCAGGGGGATTGGACTGGATGGTCTTTGGAGGTGTCTTCCAGTCCCAGATGTTCTGTCATTCTGATCAGGCTTCCGATGTTTTGATTCACTCTAGTTCTGGTTATTTTAAAACTCCCTCCCCTCTACCCAAAAGATTTGGTGTAGATCTCTACACACACAGCACCACAGAGCATTAGGGATTGGAAGGGACTTCAAAAGNGAACCTCTCTCGATCTACTAACCGCCCTATTCTGATCCACCCCAGGATGTTGTGGCCTTTTTGGCCACAAGAGGGCGACCCCGCTGACTCCTGGCCATCCTGCTGGCCACCAGGACCCCCAGGTCCCTTTCTCCCGCACCCCTGACCTCTACTGGCACAATCTTCCCCTGTGCTTGCCACAGTGCTGCCACAGGGGCCCTGCAGGGCGATAAAACCCTCGCGGCTGGTATCAAGCAGGCAAGAGCTGACCTCGGAACGCGGGAAGTGGCGAGCGCCAAGAGAAAAAGCCACCAACCACATCAGAAAGTGACCGCTTCCACTGGCTGCCTCCTGCCTCCGCAGCCGCTTCTGACACCGACACGGGCGCCTCCAGACTCCTCCTAAGGGTACTCTTGCCGTCAGGGCTAGGGTTGGCACAGCTGCTAACAAGCAGCCTCTGGAAACCTCTCAGAGATTCCTGGAGCCTACTGGTCAGAGTTGAGTCGGTAAAATTAAGAAGATGCGTGGTTTGAGCTCGATCTCGTCTTCCAGCTGCTGAGCTGTGGCCCACGGGACGGCCGTTCGCACACCGGCAGCTGCTAACAGCGCTGGACGCAGCAAAGGACGGAGCCACCTCGACGCTGTTCTCTCGCTCCTTCCCACTCTGGCCCTGCCTGGAACACAGCTCCAAGCAGACGCCAGCCGGACGCAGTCTGACCTCAAACCTCAGCCCCTGGCTCTGGTTCAGAGCTCGCTCACACGCAAAGGCCTTTGGGACACCTCGCTCCCGAGGGCCCTGCCGAACGGAAGGAAGCTTCACATGAACGGGGTGCCGGCGCGCCGTCCTCCTGCGGCCACGCGCTCTTCATGCGGTGACGGCAACGAGGGACCCTGCGGTCGCCGGGTGCGGTGACCGGCGATGGGGAGTTCAGGCTTCTGGGCTGAAGTCTTGAGAAAGTGGGGTCGGCCAACAGAACCAGAGGGTCCGTCCCTAATGAGCTACAAGCAAACGAACAGAACAAACGTGTCTTCTCAAAAACACAAAGGACAAGGAAGAAACAAAACCCCGACTGACTGAGCGTGACCGGCGCTCCGGCTGTCCTTCCGGCTGCGGCGCCACGCGCCGCCCAAGAGTCACGCGGCCGCTCTCAGCACGTGGGCGACCCGGAAGCGCTCATCTGCCGCGTGAACAGAGCGGGTGTGGAGGTGCCGGTGCCCGGGCAGACCCAGCTGCTGCTATTGCTTTCCGCGGCCTCCTCAGAACGGGGAGTGCGGGAGTGACGACGCTCTGGAGGCATGGGCGTGACTGGTCCAGATCCCAGAAAGCTGGCTCGGTCCCTCTCCTCGTGACCCTCCCCTGCAGTTCAGTCTTTGATCTCTGTCTGGCTTTCAAGACTTCACCTCTTCGCAGTCTTGATCAGTGGAAAGCTCCACGTCGGAGAGTCCAACCTCCATGGCCATGATCAGTGAGATGTCCGAGTCACTGCTGACGGCCGGCTCCGGTTCATCTGCGAGGGCAGGAGACACAGGAGAGGCACGTTACTGCTCACACCCTTCTGTCAACGTGTTTGTCACTGCTTTGCAGTTCTGCTGACGGGGGACACGGGCTTCTCCACCACTAAGGTTCTGCTTAGGTTTCACCTCAGTCAGTGTCTCTCTGAATCATGCAATCATTAGGGATTGGAAGGGACCTCAAAAGACCATCCAGTCCAACCCCCTGCCACAGCAGGAGCACCTAGACCACATAATTTAAAAACACCAGAAAGTTCCAGCCATCAGTAGTGGCCTCATTAATGTTGATAAATACGTGAGGGGTGGGTGTCAGGAGGACGGAGCCAGGCTCTGCTCAGGGGCACCTAATGGACCTCCTCTGTTCCACCTCACACCCGCTGCCCCCTGTCCTGTCACTAGATGCCCCTGAGCAGAGCCTGGCTCCATCCTCCTGGCACCCACCCTTCCCATATTTATCAACATGAATGAGGTCACCCCTCAGTCTCCTTTTCTCCAAGAGCCCCAGCTCCCTCAGTCTCTTTCCTCAGCAGGGAGATGCTCCCCTCCCTCCATCATCTCCATCCGTGTCCCTCTGGAACGGAGGGGCCCACACCTGGACACTACACTCCCAATGAGGTAGCCTGCCTGGCTACAATCAGGAACAAAGCACCAGGCAAGTATTTTCTTGCTGTTCCCCAGCATCAGAGAGAGACTTACTGCAGCAGCAAGGGGAAGGAAGTCCTTGAGCACCGCCACTGCTTCTGCAAGGAAAGACCAGAGCCTTGTGCACAAGCGACAGGGCAGAGCTCCACCAATGTCCTAGCGGCAGCACGGCTCCATCCAGGGGTAAAGCTGATGACTTCTGACACACACCGCGAAGAATCCCCGCGCATCACCCTCCCAGGAGGAAGCAACTGCCAGGACCTGGCAAGATCTGTCTGAGGGAACGTTTCCAAGATGCCTTTAATTGGATCAGACCCCTAAGCAGTGGAGAGACTTGATGGAAGGGCCTGGATGTGACTGAAACGCTAGAGTCCCTCTCAGCACAAACTCCTCTGAAAGCCTGATTGCACAGACAAACAGCTTCCTCCCCGACAGCCCTCCGGGGTGTTTTAGGAGAACAAAGAGCAGATCTTCACGGAGAACAGCCCACGGTGACTCCTCTTCAGCCGTCCTGCAATGCTTTCCAAGCACAAGGGGACAGAGCCTGTCTGATGTGTGAAGGCATAAATATTACAGACACACACACACAGCACCACAGAACATCAGGGCTTGGAAGGGACCTGCAAAGACCATCTAGTCCAACCATAGAATCATTAGGGGTTGGAAGGGACCTCCAAAGACCAGCCAGTGCCATCCCCCTGCCACAGCAGGATCACCCAGATGCAGTCGCACAGGAACACGGCCAGGTGGGTTTGAAACGTCTCCAGAGAAGGAGACTCCACAACCCCCCTGGGCAGCCCCTTCCAGGGCTCTGGCACCATCACTAGGAAGAAGGTCCTTCTTGTATTGATGTGGAACATGTCCTACTCTGGAGATGTTTAAAACCTACCTGGACATGTTCCTAAAGGATCCTGCTGTGGCAGGGGGATCGGACTGGCTGATCTTCTGAGGTCCCTTCCAATTCTTACTGCCCTGTGATGCTGTGACGAGCCCAGTGCTCCCTGGGCTCCTGAGTCTTGGGCACTGGTGATGCCTGGCTTGAAGGTGAGGCCGTTATGAAGGTCCAGAGCAGCAGCTTCAGCCGGGGAAGTCTCCTCACCAGACACGAACACGAAGGCACAGCAACGAAAGCCGCGGTGACAGGTCCTACGGCGGTGGCGGAGGAACCAGCCCACAGACAGGGAATCTGTGCTGCCGTCCACCAGCAAACGCGGCCCTTCAGAGCTCTCTTTTCCCTTGGGGGAGCTGCCTTCCTCGCAGTCCAGAACAAGGACGCAAAACGCTCGAGGACGAGCCTGGCTCTGCCGAGGCAACAGCTCCGGTGCCGGCAGCAGAGCACAGCTGCGGCACCACCGCGCCTGCCAAGTCCAGGCAGATCAGCGTGGCGTTCAGTGGCCACCCGTGCGCGCAGCCCCCGCATCCCCGGCACCAGGCGTACGCGGAGCCGTTTGCGGCAGCGGGACGGGGGCGGCGCGTTGGCTCTCCCCGCAGTGAAAGCGGCCACAGTACCTGACCGCTCCAGCCTCCTGCCACAAGGGACGCGCCCCCCAAAAACACCGGGAGGCACTGAACCACAGCAGAGGTTAGAGATCGACTGCCACGCGTCCACAAAGACAGCGAGGCAGCGTAACTGCCAGAGGAAATACGTTCTTGACCTTTACAGGGCTCTCTAACCTGACCTGAGCTGGACAGCTCAACGGGGTCTTTGGCCACAAGGCGCCTCTCATCTGCTCGCTGGAGGCAAAAGCACAACAGCCGGTTGGAGAGGAGACCGCGGGGTGACTCCATGAGTGTTGATCAATATGTGAAGGGTGGGTGTCAGGAGGATGGAGCCAGGCTCTGCTCAGGGGCGCCTCATGACGGGACAAGGGCCCCGTGCATTTCCGCTGGCCTTAAAGTGAGGCCACTGGTCCAGTGAAGAAGGCCACAAGGGCTATTTTTCCCCGCTCCAGAGATCAGTTTGTGATTCAGGTTCCTACACATTTATCTCAGCACCAGAAAGAGGAACTTACTGCTTGTTGTGAAGTTTCCCTCCCCAGCCTGGGGAAAGGCGTCCGCGTCTTGGATGACCTGCAGCGCTCCCACGGCCCGCGCCGGGGGATCCAGGGCTACCGAGCTCTCGTTCACCGTGATGTCGCTGGCTCCCGTTATCTGGTTGGTGGGCGGTTCTCCTATGGATGCTTCCAGGTCTGGAGGGATGTCATCCATGCAGTCGGCGTTTGGCTGACGCGGAGAAAGAGAGGAGAGCTGAGCTGTCACCTGCTGAGAAGAGCTAATTGGCCTCTCCCCACCTGTTCAGGGCTTTTAACGTCCTGAAGCACCGACAAGGACAACATGCGGTGAACGAGCAGACGCGGTTCTTTGAACAGACTCCTAAAGCCAGACTCCAAACTGGCTGTGTCACCCACATGCTCTCAGTAACTCTCTGAGGAGGTCTGGGGGAGCGCACAGGAAGGAAGTCCCCCAGTGAGGCTACCAGTGTCAACAGGGCCAGCAGCTGAAGGGGAGCGATCATCATTGTGTAGATCTGCTACCAGGGCTTGGAGGAGGAGCAGTTCAAGTCACTGCCCGTGGGTGCATCGATGGATGGGGTGCAAAACCAGAAGCTACAGCTGTTAATGAGACAAGGTTGTTAACCCCAGAAGCTCCTCTCCTTTGCTAAGGCTGTACTGCCCACAAAACAAAACTACCAGAAGAGAAGCAAACCACCAAAAACCAGTCTGTGAAGAGTATCATTGAACCCACAGGTTTCCTTGTTCTGACTTGGGAGTCTCCTTCCCTGCAGACGTTCAGAACCCTCCTGGACGTGTTCCTGTGCGACTTGGTCTAGGGGGTCCCGCTCTGGCAGGGGGATGGGACTGGGTGATCTTTCGAGGTCCCTTCCAGTCCCTGATGTTGTGTTTGTAACACAAAGGGCAGAGTGACTCACACTCACCAACTGCACTTTGTGGTAGGAACGAGAGCTGCTGTTGTCTGGCTCCAGTCTAACCCAGAAGCAGCAGCAGCTCCTCAGAACAGGGACACAGGCACATTTGGCCACAGCAGGCTAAGGACATTCACTGGCCCTGCACTTTGGTGAGTGAAGCACCAGCCATCTGCCTGGAGGACTTGGATCCAAATTACTATTAGTGACACGGGGAGAAGGATGGGAGTGGGGCGGCAGAGGGCCGGGGATCCACGTAGCAGCAGGTGTCCCCTGCTGCCCCAGCTGGCTGCTCCGCGTGCGCTTACCGGGATCCCCAGAGCTTTCAGAATGTTCATTTTGCACATCGGGCAGGTGCGATGGTCTAGCAGCCAGGGGTCTACGCAGGACTTGTGGAAAAGGTGCCTGCAACGAAAACCAGGACATTTTAAGCCCAGCTCAGCCCAGCACAGTGGTACCAGACACTTCCTCTACGTTCAACAGAGAGCCTCCAACAGCTGGCGACTTGAAAGCTGTAGCCTGCGCACACAGGAGCACAGCTACTCCTGCAGCACCGCGGGCACGGCGCGGCTCGACCGCGTGTGGAAAAGGCGGCGCGCACATCGTCAGGGGAAACACACACATGCACCAGCAAAGCCCACGTTGCTGAAGTGCGAAGGCTGTCAGCACACCAAACCTGTCTGCTGGTGAGGAGAGGAAGCACATCCCTATTTACGGGCTGCTGTGCAGACAGAGCGACAACAGGCGCGCACGGCACAAGCGCTGAGCCGCCCGGGCTCCGGGGCTTTAGGACACTGCCGAGACAGAAGGGCTGGGGGAATGGACCCTGAGGGGTGGGTGTCAGGCGGATGGAGCCAGGCTCTGCTCAGGGCCATCTGGTGATAGGACAAGGGGCAGTGGGTGTGAGCTGGAACGCAGGAGGTTCCACATCAATGTGATGAGAAGGACCTTCTTCCCAGTGAGGGTGACAGAGCCCTGGAAGGGGCTGCCCAGGGGGTTGTGGAGTCTCCTTCACTGGAGACATTTAAAACCTGCCTGGACATGTCTCCTGTGTAACTGGATCTAGGTGGTCCTGCTGTGGCAGGGGGGCTGGACCAGATGATCTTTGGGGGTCCCTTCCACTCCCTAACGATTTTATGACAAAAACCCCAAAGAAGCACAGTTCCAAATCTGTTCTGGACAGAAGGACAGGCCAGCTCCACGGAGCCACTTCACCCTCCACCAGAGTGTCTCCCTTGTCTTCAAGCTGGAGCTCTGCAAGCCTCGGTCAAGCTGCGGTTCACGTTGCAGCACCTCGTAAGGTTTGTTACTCAGCGAGGCCTGGAACCTTCACGCGATGACGGATGTCAAAACCCAAGGTCAGGCTCCTGCAGTTGGTTCTGGAAGCCCACCCTTCCGTACGAACTCCTACCAGCACCGGGCAAGTGGAGCCCACAGCAGATCGGGTCACTGTGCACCTGGCAGCACCATGGGGTACCGGGATCACGGCGCTTACTTTGCTTGTTACTGGTTTCAGCACAGCAGAGGCAAGTGGGGGGTCCTGCATGCTGGTCACAGCGGTCCCCTGCAGCGCTACGGGCTGGGGGGCTGCAGAGCAGTCTGGCAGAAAGGGACCTGGGGGTGCTAACTGACAGGAGGCTGAGTATGAGCCACCAGGTTCGAGGTGCTGACGCAGGTGCAGAGGAGGGCAACAAAGCTGGGGAAGGGCCTGGACAGTCAAGTGATGAGGAGAGACTGAAAGAGCTGGGGCTCTTTAGTTTGAAGAAGGGGAGGCTGAGAGGAGACCTCATTCTCTACAGCTACCTGAAAGGAGATTGTGGAGAGGCTGGTGCTGGCCTCTTCTCACAAGCAATTAGTGATAGAACAAGAGAGATCGGGTTCAAGTTACAACAGGGGAGGTTTAGACTAGACATGAAGAAGAAATTCTTGTTGGAGAGAGCGATCAGGCACCTGGACAGGCTGCCCGGGGCGGTGGTTGAGTCGCCATCCCTGGATGAGTTTAAAGATGGTTTGGATGAGTTGCTGAGGGATCAGGTTTAGGGGTGAGCTTGTGAGGTAGGACTGGATGATCCCGGGGGTCCTCCAACCAGGATCACAGAGTGATCCTGTGATTAAGGAGAAGGAAGGACAAACACGATGACGAGGGTTAGAGCAAAAATCAACAAGAAGAATGGGTGAGACCAAGTAATTTTGACAGGGAGCTAAAAAAAGAGAAAGGACTGAAACAGTCTCTGAAATCACCGTTGTTCTTGAAGTGAAGGTTCTGAGCAGGAATGGGGTCAGAAAGTGCATTTACTGGTGAGAAAAATGAAAGCACCAAGAAAAGGGCTTATGAGGAACTCGGCAGAGATGAGACTGAAAGAATCGCCTTGGCCCTCTGCACAAGTCCGGTGAAGCTGGTAGAACTTTAACAAGGGCACATGAAGAGCAGCAGCAGCAGCACCAGGAACATCTCCAGAGGCAGAGCAGAAAGGACTCTATGACCCTGGAGGTCCTTTCCAGCCATGATGATTCTATGACAAAGGCATTCTGAAGCTAGAGATGGGGGAACTAGGGCTACGACAAGAGACGTCGGTCTGGGACCAACGAACTTGGTTACATCTGCTGCTGTGTCAGTGCCCTCAAAGGCAGCGGCAGCGACGCCTGCTACCAGCAAACAAGGACCCAGCTGCAAGCCAGCACTGGGTTTGTGTCGCGTCCGTCCTTATCTACTCAATGCACTCTGCAGAGTGAAGTTCATCAGCAGAGTCAGTTCTGGGGCCTGGCTGAAGAGGTCAGAGAGGAAGAAACAAAGGAACTGGAGCTCTCCTCCCAGCTGTCCGGAGGGGGATATGTACCAGCAGGCGATCCCAGCGCCGGCTCTCTGCCAGCAGAAAAGAGAGGACCTTTGGGGAAGCAGCCTAAGTACTGAACAAGTAGAATCACAGAGTCATCAGGGATTGGAAGGGACCTCCAGAGATCATCTAGTCCAATCCCCCTGCCACAGCAGGCTCACCCAGACCAAGAGCAGGATCACTTGGACCGAGAGTAAATATAACAACAAACACCTACCTGTGGCCTTCAGCTGCACCAGGGGAAGCCCAGACACAAGCTGAGAGGCTCCTCAGGCCTTGAACAGGCTGTGCAGGGAGGGGGCTGAACCGACACCCCCGGACGTGTTTAAAACCCATGCAGAAGTGAAGCTTAGGGCCAAGGTTCAGCGGTGGGCTGGGTGCAGCTAGGTAACGGCTGGACTTAGCCACCTGATGCTGTGGTTCTACACGAGTCCAGTGCTCATCCACTGCAACACTGGCTGGTAGGTTTTTGGTACCGATTTCTAGGGAGATCAAGGCTCCACCAGCCTTAAAAAGAAATCTCAGGATGTGTGGGGCTGTCTGCAGAGCGCGGTGCCTGCTCGTGCTGCTTTTCCTAGCACGAGGCAGCTCTTGGGCTGTATTTGGCTTCCAGGCCAGAGGCTCTACATCCTGAGGACCTTCTGGATGGAAAACACTGAGGTTGGCTAGCACGGGCGGCACACGGTGCTGGCTTCTGCCCGGCTGCGTGAAGAGGCCAAATGAGGTTCCTGCAGCAGGAACCTGGAGGGTGCTGGAGGAAGATACCTACAGAAGCAGCAAGACTTTATGGTAGCACTCTCCTACTCACTCAGCAGAGACAGACATCCAAACACTTTGTTTTTAAATGAGAAGATGAGCCTGACAACAGCAGAAGGAACCACAGCACCCTTCCTGATTTAAAAGCTCCAAGCCATCCAGTGTGCAAAACGCTGCCCTCACAATTCACACAGCAGGAGCCAGGCTTTGGGGAGGTCTCTGAGCTTTGAGAACGCAGAGCTGCACAGACTCAGCCTGAGCCTTACAGCACAGGGCAGGTCTGCTGCTGCTGCCCTTTGCAATGAGTCACTTTCTCGGCGACCTTTTAATTCAGCCAAGAGCTGAACATCACCTGCTCACTAAGTGTTTCTTACTCAACGCTGTGGGTGACAGTCTGACGGGAGTCTCACTGAGTTATGAGGCAAGACACCAGGGAAAGCCAGAGCCCAGGAGTGTTGGCTGCTGTTGTGCCACAGCCTCTACGCGCTGCCTGGCCCTGTCGTGCAAACTGGTCAACTTCATTTTGCCAAGAGGGCCAGCAACATCCTGGGTGGCTCAGAAGAGGGGTGGTGAGCAGACAGAAGTTCTGCTCCCCCTCTACTCTGCCCTGGTGAGACCACAGCTGGAATCTTGTGTCCAGTTCTGGGCCCCTCAGCTCCAGAAGAACATGGAGCTGCTGGAGAGAGTCCAGCACAGAGCCACAGAGATGATGAAGGGAGAGGAACATCTTCCTGATGAGGAGAGGCTGACAGCGCTGGGGTTCTTCAACTTGGAAAAAAGGAGCCCGAGAAGTGATCTCATTAATGGTGATAAATATGTGAAGGGTGGGTGTCAGGAGGATGGAGCCAGGCTCTGCTCAGGGGCATCTAGTGATAGGACAAGGGGCAGTGGGTGTGAGCTGGAACAGAGGAGGTTCCACATCAGTGTGAGAAGGACCTTCTTCATGGTGAGGGTGACAGAGCCCTGGCAGGGGCTGCCCAGGGGGGCTGTGGAGTCTCCTTCTCTGCAGATGTTTAAAACCTGCCTGGACATGTTCCTCTGCAACTGGACCTAGGGGATCCTGCTGTGGCAGGGGGATTGGACTAGATGATCGTTGGAGGTCCCTTCCAACCCCTGATGTTCTGTGTGATTCTGTGCCTCTATCAAAATGCCAAACCAAGGTCCCCACGTGTACTGGTGATCGAGCACTTCCCGGTACTGCTGCTCCCTGACGGATGCATTTGTGCCTGCTCGTGCAACAGACAAGTCCACGTGTGATCTGTCACTGTGGGGCACCCACAGCAGGTCAGACTGACGGTTAATCCGCTGTGTTTTTGTTTGCCTGAGTGATGGCAGCCAAGCGATTGAACGAGTCACGTGAATGAGCAGAAACGGCCAGCTGGGCACATTCAAATGGCTACTGGGCAACCCCACAGCAGAGACAACCCCAGACACACCACCTTCTCAAGCCATGTGCGTCTGCTGGACAAGGAAAATAATCTACTCAGAAACCAGAATCTGCTCTGGATGTGCAGCCCCTGGGACCCCTGCTCCTAGGGAAAGAGCACTTGCTCTGCTCTCCTGGGGAACCAGCACCGCAGTTCAGGTGGCAAGAGGCTGTGCTCCGGTGTCACCTCACAGGTGCTGCTCAGGGTGCGCTCACCTCACCAATGAAAGGACAAAGCAGCAGCCCAAAAGCTCTCATTTCCACCTCCTTTCTTGACAGAAGCCTTCATCTCCCCAGGGCAAAGAACAGTGAATGAGGCTGCTCCTTCGAGAGCAGGAGCCTGCTCTATCCCAGGCTGCTGCGCCCAGGGTTCACCGTTAGCTAGGGGCAAACCCTCCTAAGGTCCTCACTCTGCACTGACACACAACTAGTGGGGAGAAGAGAGGAACCAAGCCCGTCAGTAGGGTTTGGTTCACCTTGTTTGATGATCACCTTGCAACAGGCAACCCAGCAGGAACGACCGTGTACCAGGTCCAGATCAGACCAGACCAAGTTTCTGACTGCCACGCCAAACTGAGGCTCTCACCAACCACCACCGCTACTGCTTTCACTTCCAGTCGAATAAAGAAGCCTTTCAGATATTTTTCACCTGGAGATTTTGGACAGATCAAACTGCTAAACTCGCCCTCCCCTCCCAAAGGCCTCAGGTGATCTCACCAACACGACATCGAGAAGAAGAGCCCGTCCCGAAGCACCGGAGCGAAAGGCTCGCACTCACCGGCACGGCAGGACCCTGACGACATCGTTTGGCTTGTAGCCCTCGATGCAGACCGCGCAGTTATCGAAGTCTGGCTCGGTCTCCTACGGGAAAGAGCACGTTCACCACGAGCTGGCAGAACCGAGGGTTCTCCGCACGGAGCCCGACGCGACGAGGCCTGCCCGTGCCTGAGCCGCGTGGCAAACCCCTCGAGGCCGTTACCTTGTCGCCCTTCCGGATCGTCCTGACTTGCAGCTTGCTGATGGCTTTCTTCGCAGCATCCCCCAGCCGCCGCTGCAACGCAAAACCAGCGGTTAAGCCCCAGTGGGACTGCACGTGAAGGCCCCAGGACGCCACAGCTCTTGCACCACTGCAGCCAGCTCAACTCCCTGGGCATCCTGCTCCTGCCCTCTCTTCTTCAGGGCAGTACTGCCTGCAAAGAGCACGTGACTGTAGGAGGCTGGGGGTGACGAGCACGGGGAACACTGGCCTCAAGAGGTTCAGGTCCTCATCCTTAGGTTGGTCCAGAGTCAGTTCATGATGTAATGAACTACAACAAGGGCAGTGCAGAGTCTGGCGTCGGGGCAAGAACAGCCCCAGGGACCAGTATGTGGTGGGGAGGACTCACCTGTAGGAGAGCAACACAGGAGAAAGGGACCTGAGGGTCCTGGTGGCCAGCAGGATGGCCAGGAGCCAGCGATGGGCTCTTGTGGCCAAGAAGGCCAATGGCATCCCAGGGTGAATGTGAAGGGGGGTGGTTAGCAGATAGAGAGAGGTTCTTGTTCCCCTCTACTCTGCCCTGGTGAGACTGCATCTGGAGTCTTGTGTCCAGTTGTAGGTCCCTCAATTCCAGAAGGACACAGAGCTGCTGGAGAGAGGCCAGTGCAGAGCCATGAAAATGATGGAGTGGAGCATCTCCATGCTGAGGAAAGGCTGAGGGAGCTGGGGCTCTTGAGCTTGGAGGAGACTGAGGAGTGACCTCAATAATGTTGATAAATATGTGATGAGTGGGTGTCAGGAGGATGGAGCCAGGCTCTGCTCAGGGGCACCTAATAGCACAAGGGGCAATGGATGTGAGTTAGAACAGAGGAGGTTCCACATCAATGTGAGAAGGAACTTCTTCCCAGTGAGGGTGATGGAGCACTGGAAGGGGCTGCTCAGGGAGGTTGTGGAGTCTCTGGAGACATTTCAACCCTGCCTGGCGATGTTCCTGCGCGACTGGATCTAGGGGATCCTGCTGTGGCAGTGGTGGGGATTGGACTGGGTGATCTTTGGAGGTCCCTTCCAATCCCTAACGTTCTGTGATTCTGTGATCACAGTTCCTGACAAAGTGCCTCCTGATTTGCCACGAATAAATGACTTAAATTCTTGCCCTCACCCCTACTCGCCATCCATGCTTCCAGCCATGCCCTGCTAGACAGGAGAGTCTCAGGAGCTCTGGTGACTCAGAAGACCCCCACCCCGGTGCCTGGGAGCACTGCCTGTGCTGGAGTTCAGAGGGGCCTGTCAGTGGACAGCGGTTTCAGCTGGAGTGGGTTAGGGAGCGAAGCCAAACGTGGAAGGAAGCAGGATGCAGTCTGTAAATGGAGACCTAACACCACACAGCTCTGATGAATAAATCACCAGTTTGTTCTTCTGACTCAATTAAAGCCACCCAATCACATCTGGAGAGTGAGCTCATCGGAGTGGAGAGGCACAGAAGATGGGCAAACGCACGCGACACCGAGAGCAGGGAGCACGTCCTGACCTGCTGGAAGGGGGAACATGACCCTGCTTGTCATGGCAGGTTTACACAGGAGCTGCTCTCTGGCACAGCCCATTCCTGCACGCGAGGGCGTACTGTTAGCTGACACACATCTCCTCTTCTGCGGGACACTTTCTCATGGTGGCCCTTAAATAAAGGGATCAGATGAGAATCAGAAACATTTCCTGGCAGCGGTTTGTTTCCTTAATGTCCATCAAAGGCAGACTGACAGAGAACAGCAAGTCGAGCCCCACGTCCTGCCACAGGATTGTCTGTGATTCTCTGTTATCACTATTACTGCTGAAACCAATGAAACGGCCTGGTTCTGCTCTGCAAACTCTTCAGGAGGAAAGATTAAAGACTCAAGAACATCTTTGATCCGCTTGGCTTGGGACTTGCTTTCTCTTATCTGTCTTAAATAGACAAGTTCATGACTTAGGAGCAAATGAGAATAATTCAGATTTTGAAAGGACAGGAATGCCTCAGAGAATCACAGAACCCTTCCGCTTGGAAAAGACCCCTGGGATCGTGGAGTCCAACCATCAGCTCTACTTGCAAGGTCACCCCGAAACCAGATCCCCCAACACTACATCTGAGCGTCTTTTAAACCCAGACAGGGATGGGGACGCAACCCCCACTCTGGTAGCCCATCCCAGTGCCTGGCCATCAAGAATTTCTTCCTGCTGGCCAGTCTAACCCTCCCCTGTTGGAGCTTGAAGCCCCTCCCTCTGCTTCTGTCACTAATGACCTGTGAGAAGAGCCCAGCCCCAACGTCTCTCCAGGGTCCTCTCAGACAGTTGTAGAGAGCAATGAGGTCTCTCCTCAGCCTCCTCTTCCTCAAACCAACCAGCCCCAACTCTCTCCATCTCTCCTCATCAGACTGATTCTCCAGGCCCTTCTCCAGCTTTGTTGCCCTCCTCTGCTCTTGCTCCAGCACCTCAGTGTCTCCCTTGAGGTGCCCCAAACTGGACCCAGTACTCAAGGTGCAGCCTCCCCAGTGCAGAGCACAAGGGCACAATCACCTCCCCGCTCCTGCTGGGGACACAGTCTCTAATCCAGGCCAGGATGCCCCTGGCCTTCTCGGCCACCCGGGCTCATACTTTCAAAAGGCACGCGACCACTGACCAATGACTCCCTCTAAACACCAAGAGGCATCACTATGGGTTCAGGGTTTAAAGTGAGGCTTCAAGATTTACAAGCCTACGTCCCCATCTCATTAGCAAGGCTGCAACCACCAGCACTGGGTTGGAAGGAGCTGAGCATGGGCTGGCTGTCTCTTTTAGCCCCGTGTCCGGGCTGTAACAGGACTGAAGCAGCAAGCCACGCTTTGCTGAGTTATCTCTAGGACTAACTTGCCACGCGACTGCCAGCTGCCGTCGATAAGCTTTGCAACCTGATGTCTCTTGATGCAGACAACTCCCCACAGGCTTTCAAAGAGAAACTCCCTCGTCTCCAGGAGGGCTCTGGGCACATGCTGCTGAGGAGTCGGGGTTGCCTGAGCCTTCCTTGCACAAGTCCATCCTTCTCCCATCAGAAGGGCCCATCATCATCACCAGGGTGTCCACCTGCTTCCTAGACCTCTCGGGAGGCAGGCTCCCCTGTTCCTCTGGAGAACACAACTGGCAGAGCAGCAGCAGCACTAAAACCTCTGCACAGGACAGCTGCTGGAGCTCACAAGCACATCTGTTCCAACCCACTGCATGTCACCTGAACGAGCTGCTCCTTTTGGTGGGTTTCAGGTTCGTGTGTGTCCACTCACACCACGGATGTGCCCCAGAATGGCTCGAGTGGCAGCACACGCCGGGTGCTCACACACACAAATCAGGCACACGTGCCTCTGCAGCCAGAGTCTGCTGCCAGCGGGGTTCCAGTTCCAGCTGGGACACTCCAACGCCTGCTGTCCACGTTTTCAGACTGTGCATTGAAAAGGAGAACGTGTTCTTTCTGTCTGTAAATACACAGCAGCTGCTCTCTGTCTCGGAGGACGTTCAAAGGAGGAGGGTGAGGGATCCCTATCTGTCACAGCGTGCGTGGCAGCACTTTTCTCTACAAGATGGGGAGAAGGAGACTGAGGGGTGATCCCATGAATGTTGGTAAACATGTGAAGGGTGGGTGTCAGGAGGATGGAGCCAGGCTCTGCTCAGGGGCATCTAATGACAGAACAAGGGGCAATGGGTGTGAGCTGGAACAGAGGAGGTTCCACATCAGTGTGAGAAGGACCTTCTTCATGGTGAGGGTGACAGAGCCCTGGCAGGGGCTGCCCAATGGGGTTGTGGGGCCTCCTTCTCTGGAGACGTTTCAAACCTGCCTGGACGTGTTCCTGTGTGACTGGATCTAGGGGATCCTGCTGTGGTGGGAGAAATGGACTGGCTGATCTTTCGAGGTCCCTTCCAACCCCTAACGTTCTCCCTCCCTGGTGCTTTGTGTTCATTCTCCTGTTTTACCACACACTGCCAATTTCAGTTCCAAGCAGCTCACCACTCTGGGGCTGTTCCTGCAACTCTGGACAGCTGCGCGCATGCTGCTCACCTGATTTCTGTCTCTGGCGTTCGCGTAGCGGAACCGCTGGATGTAGTAGAAGACCAGCCAGGCCAGTGAGATGATCATCAGCACAATGAAGGAGATGGAGACGAAGACCACCGAGGTCCGGCTGACGTACTTCTGCAGGTTGCGCGTCCCGATGGTGATGTACATCATCACGGTGATGTTCCTCTCCAGCAGGCTCACTATCTCCTTGCCTTTAGGTTCAGGAATCATTATTGCTACAACATCTTCTAGGCCTGGCAGAGAGCAGAGAGAGAGAGAAAAAACACCCATTAAATTGAGCAAGTCAGAGCCAAAAGGCAAAGTGTGACAAAACCCCCTCCATTCTCTTCTGCTCCTCCCTCTTACCGACCCCAGGTTAAGTCAGATGGCCCTGGTGAAGGCTTGACATGGGATCAGCTACGCAGGGTGTTTCTACAACCCACTCCCAGTGAGGGATGTTAAACGTGTTTCACGTGTTGACACAAACAGATTTCCAGCTCTGCTGCTGCTCATCTAGATGATGCTGCTGTGGGCCCTGCATGGGAGGAGACCTGCTGCAGCCACTGACCAACGCTCCCCGCACGCTGACCACAGTCCATTCTGCAGGGTCATGAGCCAGGCACAGAATACGTTACTCACAGAACCACAGAGCACCAGGGGTTGGAAGGGACCTCGAAACGTCATCCAGTCCAGTCCTCTCATCACAGAATCACACAGAACATTAGAGATTGGAAGGGACCTCAAAAGACCATCCAGTCCAATCCCACTCCCACAGCAGGATCCCCTAGACCCAGTCACGCAGGAACATGTCCAGGTGGGTTTTAAATGTCTCCTGAGAAGGAGGCTCCACAACCCCCCTGAGAAGCCCCTTCCAGTGCTCTGGCACCCTCACTGGGAAGAAGTTCCAGCTCACACCTGCTGCCCCTTGTCCTGTCACTGGATAGACTAAAACAAGCAGCCCACAGTAACTCCTGAACTTGCTTTAACCGGGAAGCAATGGAAAAGAAGAAGATGACATTGTGATCTCCTGCATAAACTGAAAGCAGTCCCTCCTTTTCACAACCTGTCCCTTCTGACCGAGCTGCAGCGCAGCTGCCTGGCTTCAGTTCACCACAGAGAAGACGCTGGCCTCGCACAGGAGGGCAGACACACACCCCCTTCTCCTCTCTCTCCCTCTTCCATGTCTCTGCCAGGGTGGTCTGCTGCCACCTCGGGCTTTCGGCGTGCCTGGAGCAGCACCAGACACCAGGCACTTGCCACAGCCACCCGCCAAGCAGAGCTGCCTTTAGAAAGGCAAAGCAGGGACAGAGCCATCGCAGGAGGAGAGCAGCTGCTTCTACTTGTTCAGAACCCCCAGCACATTCAAACTTCACGCGATCTGGCTCTTTTGTTGGAAAGGCATTTCCAGCGGTAGTGAGGAGCTCTTGGAGAGGAACCCCAACCACACCAGCCACCAGTAATAACCACAAGGTTTGGAAACCACTCCAGTGAGCGCGTGGTGGTTTGTCCAAGGCTCGGCACAGAGCGGTGTTTGATCTAGGGGATCCTGCTGTGGTGGGGGGCACTGGGCTGGCTGGTCTTCCAAGGCTCCTTCCAATCCCTAGTGCTCTGTGATTCTGAGACCTGCCCCACACACTGAAGTAAAAAAGGCACCAACAGTATAAATCAGCCCCAAAAACCCGCGCGAAAGCACGTCATCCGGACAACAACATTCACCTTCCTTCCACGAGAATCAAACCGTATGTCATCAGTCGCTAACGCTGGTGGTTTTGCAGTTCCCCACCCGTGCCCTGCAGCCCCTCGGGGCAAACAGCGCGTGCAGGGTCTGGGGGAAGGAAACACACACATCAAGCAGCAGATAAATGCAGGGCCTTTATCTGAAACGATCCAGAACACCCCCAGACACAGAATGAGCAAGTTTGGGTCAGGATTAAGGGGCGATGAAAGAGGGCAGTCGCAGCCTCACCCGCTGGCTGGCCGAGGGGGCCCGGCGGTGCCACGCCGTGGCTACCTCTTTTTCCCCAGGCAAAGGAGAAGAGCTAGCGTGCTGGACGTGTTGGCTGTGTGTGCCAAGTGCCGCGGGCAGCAGCCTAAACGTAATCCTAGAAGCAGCGTGTTTGGTGGAAACAGCTTGCTCCCAGAAGCGCTTCCCCTCCCGCCAGAGCCTGCTCCCGACCGAGCTGCTGTCGCTCAGCCCCGCGGATTAACGGTTAGATAACCCGATCTGGGAGAGACGGGGCAGGGGCAAGGGCAGCCACGACCGCCAAACGTGCAGCCTGGCCCTCCTCCTCCTGCCTCTGCACCGACGCCAGCAGCGTCTCTTTGCCAGCCAAAACAGGCAAAAGGATTTCAGACGGTGGCAGCCAGCTCTTCCCTTGAGATGCCCACATAGCACATGGATCCTGCTCTCTGATTTGAGAGGTTATTCTAGACTCATCAGCAAAGTGCATCCAAAACCCCTGAACAACCCCAGGAGACCCCCAAACCAACAAACCCCCCACTGACACCGTTTTTCTTGGCTCTGAGATGCACAAACCCACACGTGTCCGTTTGACACTCTGAAGCAGAGTCAGACCCCGGCAGTGTATCTGCTGTGCTCTAACTTTGCTTTCAGCAGCCTTTTATTAGTGAAGTCCACTCTTCTCTGTCCTTGCAGTGACCCTTTTCAACTGGTTTTCTTTCTTGGTGTTGAGCTGATGTAAAGGGCAGCTGCTGAGTGCAACAGCTCTGCTTTTCTCTATCCAGAGAAGAGATTCAAATCATGAAAGCACCTTCCAGGAAAGAAGCACCAGAACAAAGCACCAGCAGCCGCTGTTTTTCCAGAGCAGCTGGACAGCCACAAGCTGAAAACATCCCAGAGACACATCAGCTTTTCCAAACAGGACCCAAGTTTGCGTCTCATAAGTTACCTCATTTGCACAGGTGCTAAGAGTCTTGAGGTGTTTTGTCTGGGCTTCAGAAACCAGCCATTGGCCTGTGTGGCTAGTTGTTTCCTACATGCTACAGAGCACAGCAGGGTCTACACTCCTGAGCACAAAAGGGAAGGGAGATGCTGTCAGGAGGATGGAGCCAGGCTCTGCTCAGGGGCATCTAGTGATAGGACAAGGGGCAATGGATGTGAGCTGGCACAGAGGAGCTTCCACATCAATATGAGAAGGAACCTCTTCCCAGTGAGGGTGACAGAGCCCTGGAAGGGGCTGCCCAGGGGGGCTGTGGAGTCTCCTTGTGTGCAGCAACTCGCCGCATGTGCCTGTACCGAGACTTTGCACCTCACGGAACAAAACGGGTCTGTTTTCTTTTGCTTCCAGATCACAGAATCATGAGGGGTTGGAAGGGACCTCGAAAGACCATCTGCTGGAGGAGGACTGTGCTCCCACGCAAGGGTCTTCCTCAGCCACAGAAATCACCACGTCATCAGTGTGTAAGGAGCTGTAAACTTCAAGCTGTAGCTTCGTAACTGCTAATGAAGAAACACCAAGGAGGTAAGGTCGAACACGAGGTGCCGTGACACTGCTCAAAGACACAGTCCCTTTTGTCATCTCCAAAACACAACTTCAGCTCTTCACCAAGTTAGGAGCAGTACTTCAGGTGTGCTGCTGGCTAAGAACTGAGCTAAGCTAGCTCTTGACAACTCAACAGGAGCGGCGGTAATTCACGGGGTGACTGGAGCCAGCTCCAGGCTCAGACACATCAGGCAGGTGCCCCAGACAGCGTCAGGTCACGGAAGGGCAAAGCCAGGCCAGCGTCCAGTGCTGCAGCAGGGCTCCGAGCATGCGGCTTGGCAGCCACCACGGAAGGACAGCCAAGCCCTGAAGAGCACTGGCCTCTGGCAGCTGTGGTCCTCCAAAACACCCTCTTCTGAGGTCTCCACCTCCTCTCTCCCCAGCCCAGCCGGGCACGCCGGGCAGCGTGGGCTTGGCTTCGCCCCGCGCATCGCTCGCATTCGGTGCCTGGCCACAGAGCCAGCCTGCTCCAAGCCCTCCTGCTCCAGCCAGGTTTTTAAAGGCACTAACTTTGTTTAAATTCATACACTTGGCACTGACTCCTCTGTAGCTGCAGCACACGCAGGTGAGACTTCCTCCCATCCCGACCGCTTTTTTTAAGCACGGCCTAGTTAGCGACACCGGCCAGTGGTGCAGCTCTGCTGCATGGACGTTCTTCACCTCTATTTTTGGCTTTAGGCTACCTAGAAAATCTCTCTCTATGCCAAGAGCAATCTGCTTCAAAGCCATTCGGCACCACTGACTCTGTTCCTCCTGGTCATGCAGAGCACTTGCAGACAAGGGGGTCTGCAGACTGCAAACCTTTTGGAGAGGGATCCTGTCCCCAGACCTAACCCCCCGAGCAGCACCACGCACACAGGACAAGCAGAGCTCCCCAGTTCAGCAACAGCCCTTTACGTTGACATGACACCAAGAAATGAAACTGCTCTGCTTTCGATCGCACAAAGACAATCCTGGGAAGGAACTTCTTCATGGTGAGGGGGACAGAGCCCTGGAAGGAGCTGACCAGGGGAGTGTGGAGTCTCCTTCTCTGGAGACGTTTAAGACCCACCTGGATGTGTTCCTTTGCGACTGGATCTAGGGGATCCGGCTGTGGTGGGGGGACTGGACTGGCTGATCTTTGGAGGTGGCAAATAGCTCGGCCCAGAACCAGCCAGGCGTGGTGTGTGTTACCTACAGGAGCTGTGTTCCAGTCCCACCACCTGAAGACATACTCCTCACAGAGCTAAGTAAATCTGAAGCTTACACAGGGAACAGGAGACAATTCTGGGATTAACACCTACCTCATTAGTGGAACCAGACATCAAACCACAGAACAAAGTAGTCTCTGACAAACACGTCAACTGCATAATTATCCTCTCGGCACCTCTTCTGCTCTCACTGTGTTTATAGCCAGTTTTAAATCTCGCTCTACATCTATCTACATTCCCCTACATATTTGTTATGTGTGACTGCTGGCTTTGTTTATGGTTGTTAACTTCTGCACTCTGGTACCCATGACCTGCTTGTTATTGAAACAACCAGCCAAACAAACCCTCGCAGAGCACCTAGAGGAAAAGCACTTCATCAAGGAAGGGGGAAAAACACTATGTAAGCAAAAGAGTAAACATCTAACAATTACCAGGAACTCGTGTTGTGTCCCGTGGTCACCTCTGCAGCTGGCTTTTGAACAAGTGAAGCAAAACAGAACCACAGACCATCAGGGATTGGAAGGGACCTTGGAAGATCACCCAGTCCAATCCCCCCACCACAGCAGGATCCCCTAGATCCAGATGCACAGGAATGTATCCAGGTGGGTTTTAAACATCTCCAGAGAAGGAGACTCCACAACCCCCCTGGGCAGCCTGATCCAGTGCTCAGTCACCCTCACAGTGGAGAAGTTCCTTCTCAGATGGATGTGGAACCTCCTCTGTTCCAGCTCACACCCACTGCCCCTTGTCCTATCACTAGATGCCCCTGAGCAGAGCCTGGCTCCATCCTCCTGACACCCACTTTTCACATATCTAGCAACATTAATGAGGTCACCCCTCAATCTCCTGTTCTCCAAGCTCAAGAGCCCCGGCTCCCCCAGTCTTTCGTCAGCAGGGAGATGCTCCCCTCCCTCCATCATCTCTGTGGCTCTGCGCTGGGCTCTCTCCAGCAGCTCTGTGCCCCTCTGGAGCTAAGGGGCCCAGAACTGGACACAAGACTCCAGAAGCTGTCTCAGCAGGGCAGGGTAGAGAGGGAGGAGAACCACTGTCCATCTACTAACCACCCCCATTCTGACCCACCCCACGATGCTGTTGGCCCTCCTGGTCAGAAGGGCACAGTGCTGGCTCCTGGCCATCCTGCTGGCCACCAGAAGCCCCAGGTCCCTTTCTCCTGCACTGCTCTCCAATAGGTCAGTCCCTAACCTACACTGGTCCCTGGGTTGGAAGTGTAAACCTGCACAGGTGTCTGCACCCCACTCCATTTGCTGTGGAAATACTAGACTGGGTGTGAGCGGAGCCAGGTGAAGCCGGGCACTGGCCACTGCCAGACGAGTTAACCACTTGTTTTACCAGAAGCTCGCCAAAATCACCAGTTCCATTAAATAAACACACACACATGAAGTCCCACAACAAACCTCCCTGCCTCTAACCCTGCTGCACTGCTGACAGGGTCATTTCTGCAGGACAGAAGGCACGGTGCGCTCCCAGCACTGCATCCCGCATCCGGCTCCGTCAGCGAGTGCCTCCCCGACGCTCCAAGCAATCAGCTAAAGTGAAGAGACAGGATCTTTCTGCGGCGCCCAGACAGCAAAGCCTAAGCCGGGATTACAGTCTGGGAGCGCGCCTCGGGGGCCACTGGCACCGCTTCCACCCGAGGACTCCCCTCCGAAACCCGCGAGATGCGACTCTGAGCAGCCGCCGACACGCCGGAGCGAGAGCTGAGCGCCTGCTGCTCTCGTGCTCCCATCATTCCGGAGCTGCCGAGCGAAGCCAGCCCGAAATAGCCCCGGCGGGAGCTCGCAAGGGCAGACGGTCACTCTGCAGCACGAGGGGCTTGTCGGGGGGCGAGGCAGAAGTCTCCACGTGCGCTGGACGCGGCACTGCGCAGCATCACTGGGGGCCACAGGTGCTCTGCACCTGAAGAAGCCAGCCCAGCCCAGCAGGAGGAAAGCCAGCAAGACACTGGGACTGCTGCTACTGCATTAAATGGCCTTCAGAAATAGCTCCACCGCGCTGGCAGGCTGCTGGAGCTCTGCAGTCCGTCACCAGAGCACACCCCACTGTTATTTTTGTCACAGAGACCAGATACGGATTATTGTTTGGGGCCTCAAGCCGCTGAGACGTCTGCTGAACGCTGTTCTGAAAGCCCTTCACTTAGCAGAGCCCTCTACTAATCTGTAGGCACTGCACTTGTTCTTCTAGAAGTTAGTAGGTCATCACCTATCAAAACCATTATATACATAACACACTGTTGATATTACCTCCTTCTGCAAACCAACCACAGACCTATGCAAACGAGCGACAGAGCAGGTGGACGTCGCAGGTAGACAGGCCTTCTAAGAAAGTGGGGGTCTCTCTTGCTCTTACAGCAGGAAGATACAGGAAGGGCTGAGGGAGCTGGGCGTCTTGAGCTTGGAGAAAAGGAGGATGAGGGGTGGTTCCATGAATGTTGATAAATATCTGAAGGGTGGGTGTCAGGAGGGTGGAGCCAGGCTCTGCTCAGGGGCATCCAATGATAGGAAAAGGGGCAAGCAGTGGGTGTGAGCTGGAACAGAGGAGGTTCCACATCAGTGTGAGAAGGAACTTCCTTCGTGGTGAGGGTGGCAGAGCCCTGGAAGGGGCTGCCCAAGGAGGTGGTGGAGTCTCCTTCTCTGGAGACGTTTAAAACCTGCCTGGACGTGTTCCCGTGTGACTGGATCTAGGGGATCCTGCTGTGGCAGGGGGACTGGACTGGATGATCTTTTGAGGTCCCTTCCAATCCCTGATGTTCTGTGAGTCTGTGGTAATTCTGAACTTTGAAGACTTATGAGGATCCAGAGAGCAGCTGGATGACCTCAAAAGATCATCTAGTCCAACCCCCCACCACAACAGCATCACCTAGATCTATGCACAACCCCTGAAGGTTTCTGCACTGCAGGACCTACCTGCACCACAGCCCCCTCCTCAGCAGGCACTACAGAGAGCTCTCTACCCTGCAGGGTACAGCCAGGACACTAGGAAAAACACTCAGTACAGGATCTACGGTGCAGACAGTTGCACTCCCTGTGCTTTGCCTTGGCTCAGGGTTAAATCACAGCTCAAGGGACCTTTTCACAGTCAAGCAGCAACAGTGCTGCGAAACGAGCAGGATGCCTAACACATACCTGTGCTCTCTGTCTGGCTACTGCAGTGGCCTCCTTATGCCACCTGCCAGCCAGGCAAGCCACGGAGTTTCCTAGCAGGGTGCCTGCACAGCGGTGTGCAGCTGCCTGCTTTCCCTGGCCTGCTCCAGCCCGCACAAGTAACAGCCAGCTGAAGCGTGCATCAGCAAACAGAGCAGGAGAGGCTGGGATACACGGTCTGGCTGCTGGTCCTGAGTGCTGATGGCTGCTTGTGCCAGCCCAGGACAGCACTGCTTGGCCTCGGGGGCCAGCCAGCACACCTAAAGCTGCACTGTGGGATGGAGCTCGGCCCCGAGCCATCCCTGCCCTGAGCCATCCGCTCACGCAGAGCGGGACTGGAACCCACAAAACTGGGGAGAACAGGTACTGTTTCCTGCTCTTTAGAATCTTGGTTAAAAACCCAATACTTGAAGTTCTCGTAGAATTCCAAACACCCTGAGCGCTCAGCTTCCCCTCTGTGCTGCACACCACCAAAGACCACAACAAAACCATCCCATACAGCCTCTTGCTAGCCCACAGAAGTAAAACCACCTTCTCTAACCGAACCACCGGCTGTGGTGACACAGAAGATGACCTCAGGAAATGCTGCAGCCCGCTCAGGGGCTGGATGATCATGCCTATCTTCACAAGTGTTCGCACCTTCTTCCTTCACAAGGACTTCTCCCCCACCTCTCACATGCCCACACTTCTCTTCCACTGGTTTTTAACTGTTACCTGTCCTGTCTTCGACAGCTCCTGCGCCACACCTCTGGCTCTCCAAACGTCTGTGGCTTTGTGCCATTTCTATTCCCCTTCCTTTTGCCCAGCACTTGTCCTGCTTGCAGCTGTGACCAGCCTCGTAACATGCGTGCCTGCCTCTTCACGGGGTTGTTCTCCTGGCAGTAACTGAGGAACCACAGAATCACGGGGCATTAAGGGTTGCAGGGGACCTCCAAAGATCAGCCACTCCAATCCCCCCCCTGCCACAGCAGGATCCCCTAGATCCAGTCGCACAGGAACATGTCCAGGCGGGTTTGAAACGCCTCCAGAGAAGGAGACTCCACAATCCCCTGGGGCAGCCCCTTCCAAGGCTCCATCACTCTCACCATGAAGAAGTTCCTCCTCGTTTGCGCAGCGCTGAGGCTACACCCTCTACCTCTAAATTCCGCTTGGCCTGACGTCCGTTCAAGCTGCATTTTCAGCACGTTGCACCTCCTGTCTGCAAAGTGACACAGAAACCTTTGCATTTGCCAGGCAAGAAGCTCTTCCACTCTCTGCTGTGGTCAGCGACCGCGTTCACCTCACAGCTCCCCTTGGGTTGTTACAACAGTCGCCGCTGCCAGCCCCGGCAGGAAAAAATCACGCTGATGACTTAACAGGACATCTGTGACAGGGAGATAGCACAGGACTAAACACAGAGACTGTGAAAGGATTTACAACATTTAATGTCCATTTTCAAATGGCCAAAATCTCAACCAAACACAGGTTTCACCCCCGAGCCTCATTTAGAAGTCAGGTGACTTCTCTAGAGCTAGTTTTTGCGGTGATTTAGGATCACTTCTGTTAGCTTAGAGGAAAGCTCACACATACAGATGTGAAGGACAACAAGGAGAATCACAGAACCTTTCAGGTTGGAAAAGACCCCTGGGATCAGCAAGTCCAACCAGCAACCCTACTCCAGAAGTCACCCCTAGACCACAGACCCAACAGCACATCTAAGTGACTTTTAAACTCAGCCAGGGGTGGGGACTCAACAACCACCCTGGGCAGCACCTTCCAGAGCCTGACCACTCTCTCTGGGAACAGTTTCTTCCTGATGTTCAGGACATGACATATGCTCTACAGGAAGAGATAGCTCTGCTGGAACAGGGAATATCATCCAGCCAGCCAGACCACAGAGCATGCCAAGATCCGAGGGGCGGAAGCCGCAGCTGGTGGTGCAGAAGTGATGCTAGAAAAAACCCAACAGCCTAAGGATGTGTGGCAGGCAAGGACCGCGCCAGCACCCAGCCAGGGAAGCTGAGGGTCACACATCACATGGACAGTCCCACACCCACACGAGCCAAGCAAGCTTTCTATGGTAATTCCAGCCCCCTGGTCCTCTGACAAAACTATTGACTGGTTTTTCTGTAGCCCAACCCTCTTCAAATGACATTTGACTATCGAGCAGATTGATGTGCAGGGCCTTTCTGTAATCTGGAAGCCTGAACTGATCTCAGATTAGGAAGCTAAGGGGCTTTTGAGCTTTGCCTGCCCTGCTGTTCTGTTGGGCAGACAGTGTAATAGACGCGGCTGTACCCGATGCTCAGCTCAGGAGTCATCCCTACGCGGCGGCACCACACACCTCTTGGGGAACAGAGCCATCTGGGGAAGTCACCTGCCCTCTTCACCATCAGCTGCTCGTACCTGCCGCAGCACCAGCGTCAACTGCTGTTCAGCTGGGCCAACACAGCTCTGAAGTACCACAGGGTGAATCATAGAATCACTACGGAGTGGAAGGGACCTCGAAAGACCATCCAGTCCAATCCCCCTGCCACAGCAGGATCACCCAGGCCAAGTCACACAGAAACACATCCAGGTGGGTTTGAAACATCTCCAGAGAAGGAGACTCCACAACCTCCCTGGGCAGCCCCTTCCAGGGCTCTGGCACCCTCACTGGGAAGAAGTTCCTTCTCAGGTTGTGTTCCAGCTGACACCCACCGCCCCTTGTCCTATCACTACATGACACCGAGAACAGCCTGGCTTGTACAGTTAAGCATGGAGGAAAATTTCAGAGCATCTTGCTTGTAAGAGACATCCCAACCAAAGCTGGTGGAAGTGCACAGAATCACAGAACCACTGAAGGTTAGGGATTGGAAGGGACCTCAGCAGATCATCTAGTCCAATCCTCCCACCACAGCAGGATTTGATCACCTGGATCAAATCACACAGGAACACATCCAGGCGGGTTTTAAACGCCTCCAGAGGAGGAGTTCAGGCGAGTGAAAGAGCAAACAGAAAACCCAAACTGCAAAGAACAAGCTTGGAGGAGAAGCAAGGTGCTGTGAGGATGGGAGCGAGTCCAGGGTGTCTGGAAGGCAGAGGTTTGCTGCTGACACGCTGCAAGAGCTGGCTGTTCATCCTCGTAAAGAAAATGATGCAGGATTTGAAAAGGAAGCACATGCCAGTGCACAGCATCTGCCAGTTCCAGATCCTTCTGGCAGGGAGACACCAGTTAAGGAGAGCCCTGGGTGCTGTGTGAGCAGCTACTTAACCTCGATTCCCAGCCTCTGCTGTGATCTGCAGCATGGACTGCTGCTCATACACACGGCCAAGTGAAATGTAAGGAGCCGCTTCTGGGTCCAAGCATCTGCTGAGAAGATCTATAAATAGACCAAGCAAGTTCATTGCATGCATGAGGCACTTGTCCATGCGGCTCTCTTCAGCAGGAGGTCCTTAGCCTCCACAGCTTCCCTACGACCACCCCTATCTTTCCAGCTGAGGAGCTAACACACTTGAACAACATTTCTTTGCTTCATATCTGAGGTTACCACGGAGCACACATTCCAGATGGAGAGCACAGAGACCACTGTCTGACTCATTTCTAACCAAGCAGTTGGAGAAATATGGAAACAACAGTTATTTCTCTTCTTCTGTACCCAGAAACTATGAAAAAACCACCTCCAGATGGAAGCTCTTGCTTCTGGTACTGAAATGCTCATGAAAGGACTGAAAACCCTGTCTCTGCTCTGTCACACTTACGCAGGGACAAGATGCAGGGCAGAACCACAGAACATCAGGGATTGGAAGGGACCTCGAAACATCATCCAGTCCAATCCCCCCTGCCACAGCAGGATCACCTGGACTATGTTCTAAGGTGTTCAGGAACCAAGTCTGGCAGGTTTTAGTACCCAAGAAGACCTGTAGCATCTCAGTCAGGCACAGCTGTGCATTCGGGGTCTCCCCATTCATCCGGCTCCAAGAGATGAAGAGGCAGAGTGCCTTCAGGACCCTGCAGTGACTGTGCTAGCCCAGAGCCAGAGGTCCTCTCGCCAGCAAGCGTTTCTGCCAGGGAAGACCCGCTGTAACCTTACAGAGGAGTTACACAGCCACAGAGTGCCAGACCCAAGGTGCAGCAAAAACCCAAACCAGACCATTTGCAGCACAAATCACAGCCTTCGATATCTTGTCATCAGACCCTAAAGAGACAGAGCGCTCTGATGTTCTGGGAGCCAAACGAGATCGACACGGCTGTGGTTTTGGAAACCCACAGGCTCTCAGAAGAGATCAGCATCACTGGAAACACAATACACGCGCTAGAACAAAGGCGCTGGGATCGCCGCGCAGCGCTGCCTCTGCTGTGGTCCCATCAGCTGAACCTTACTTTGGGGAAAACTGGGAAAAAAAGGGGAAAATTCACCAAGGATATGTTCCAAGACCTAATAAGTAAGCATCTGTGTTTGGAAGAGTAAATCCATCCTAACCTGCTCAGACAGTGTCATCTGTCTGACCAAGGGGCATCATAGGACAAGGGGCAGTGGCTGCGAGCTGCAACAGAGGAAGTTCCACATCAGTGTGAGGAGGAACTTCTTCCCAGTGAGGGTGACAGAGCCCTGGAAGGGGCTGCCCAGGGGGGTTGTGGAGTCTCCTTCTCTGGAGATGTTCAAGGCCCACCTGGATGTGTTTCTGTGTGACTTGGTCTGGGTGATCCTGCTGTGGCAGGGGGATTGGACTGGCTGATCTTTGGGGTCCCTTCCAATCCCTCATGTTCTGTGATTGCAGACGGGTAAGGAAAGACCTCTCCTACAGGGTTTCATGCAGACAGACTGTTTGCTTAGCTGTTTCTGTGCCAAGTGTCCACATGCCTTTGATGTATAGCTGGATGGATGGAATGAAGTCCCGCACCGACACCCGCAAGCACGGATGTTGTGCGCTCTCCTAACAGCCATCACCGCAGTGCTCTCCCCGTGGCAAAGCTGTCGTCATTGCCGCTCCCTCCCAACACACCAGCGAGCGAGGAGAGGTGTGAAAACCACACTGCTCACACCCTCCAGATATAGAACAGGTCCCTTTGCAGCGCACAGCCAGTACCTGCTTGGAACAGGAGCTTTATCTCAGCCATGGCTTCTGTCAGGCAGCAGCCCCCTCCCAGGCCTTGCGAGCCTGGCTGATCCCTGCTCTCGGGGATGAGAGAGCAGACAGCAGCATCTTGCAAACCCAGCTTTCATCCTCCTCCTGCACGACAGCTCTGTCCCTCTGAATCCTTTAACTGCACACAACAGCCATAAGCTCTGCAAGAGACTTTTTAGCTGACAGAAGGCTTCACAAAAACTTGTTTCAAAGCCCCCAGCTTTGAAACAAAAAATCCCCCAGCTCTCTCAATCTCTCCTAAGACTGATTCTCCAGGCCCTAACGCTGCCATACTCACTTCTGAACTTAACACATCCCCGTGTGACAAGGAAGCAAAGATTCATCTCAAAGCATTAATCCACGTGAAGAAGGTAAGAGGAACCTGCAAAGTGACGACGAGTGACCTGCTACGGAAACCTTAAGTCATTAGGAAGAGAGGTGGGAAGGTGGCAGCTGAAAGACAGCTCAGAGTCAGGAAGGCCAGCTTCTACCCCCTCCCCAAATCTATTTATCCTGCTGAAAACCAACTCAGCTTCTGGCTGAAATCCTTTACAACACAGAGCAGCTTTTCCTCCATGGCATCTGCGCTGTGATTCTGCTTCGCTGTGAGAGGAGTCCTGGCTGCAGTTCCTCCAAGTAAGAAACATGGAGACTATCCTGCTGCCGGAGTCACTTCTGTGACTTTTCCAGCCAAGGGCATTTTGTGCTCCTTCGAAGTACCCAGAAAGGCAGAGCTAAAATCCATCAGCCTGTTGGAAACTCCCGATGTTCCTTCAGTTTCCATGACACCAAGCCTGCTCAGCTTCTCTCCCTGAGAACAAGACACAGTCTCATCACTGCTGCAGCCCGAAGGTGCTCAAACGCTCCGTGTACGATCCCTCACGGCGACAGGGACCCTGATGCTGCTGAAGATGGAAAACAAAGACAAAGCTGTCATTTTAGTGGGCTGGGGTTTTACTGCAGCTGGCTGAGTACTGGGCACCTGAGTAAAGACACAAAGCACTCTTGGATCCTGAAGTTCTTAATGGACTTGACAATCTGTTGAGGTCCCTTCCAACCCCTAAGACTCTGAAGTGGGAACAACTGTTGGAGAAGAGCATGAGTATCAGGTTTATTCTGAAGTCAAACCTGCAGTCATGCTCTGATGGATGGATCCCACTTCTGTGGGGAAGGCAAAGTAAGGGCCAGGCCAGTGAAAGGCCTCATGGCTCACTACTGGATACTATCCACCTCTGCTGCCACCAGTATCCACTCACAGGGACGTGGTGGAGGATCTGCGGTAAATCAGAAGGGGGGTGGTTAGCAGATCGAGAGAAGTTCCTTCTCCCCCTCTGCTCTGCCCTGGTGAGACCACGTCTGGAATGTTGTGTCCAGTTCTGGGCCTCCCAGTTCCAGAAGGACATGGAGCTGCTGGAGAGAGTCCAGCGCAGAGCCACAGAGATGATGGAGGGAGGGGAGCATCTCCCTGCTGAGGAAAGGCTGAGGGAGCTGGGGCTCTCTAGCTTGGAGAAAAGGAGATGAGGGGTGACCTCATTAGATCTTTGTGGCTCTGTGGTGGCCTCTCCAGCACTTCTGTGTCCTTCTGGAACCGAGGGGCCCAGAAGTGGACCTGCTCAGACTGTTTTTCTTGCATTTTCCTGAAACTTCCTCCTCTGTAAGGAGCCATCACAAAGACCATCAAACTGCCACTGGTCCATCACTGTCACCCAGCTAAGTACTTGCCAGGTGACAAAAGCCATCCCACGCAGAGATTCCATCTGGAGAAGCTGATGCTTCAAGCCACAGGGCCGACTTCTGCCAGAACAGTTTTAACAGTCTCCAAATGTGGAAAGGAGCTGTGTGGTGGTTCCAGAGGTACAGCCTCTAAAACCACAAGCACTGCCATGACCACCTTCCTCACCCTGCTCCATACACACACCACCACAGTTTTCCCAGAGAATTGGGTTATTTTTCCAGGTGAGACCTGCAGAGAGCCCATTCAAACAACCATTTAGGAAACAGCATCTCACTACAAAGCCTGAGTTTCTCTCACTCCCACCAGCTGCTGCTGATCTTTGCTCTGCCTTTTGTCTCTCACTAGGTATCATTCCCACGTGTACCCAGACAGTGCTGAAGTCACGTCTGGCATGCTGGTAAGGATACACACACACACACAGAGAGAAGGGCCAAAGACCTTACGGTGCAGGGACTGCGCTGGGGGAAGACTGGGAGCTGCTGGCACAGCATCACAGGGAAAATAAACCGGGCACCGCAAAGCTGAGGTCAGTTTCTTTAAATACTTGTAGTCAGCGTGATCAAACACGCATTGATTCTGGGAGAAGCACAACATTTGGGGTGGGAAGAGGTCAGGTCTGTGCTCTGGAAGGGAATGTAAGTGTTTAAAGCAGGTAGAAGCTGATTAAAACATAAGATCTCCTCAATTAAGGGAAGAGAAATCAAATTGTTCCAAGCCTGAAATGTCAAGATGTTCAATATTTACCACAACGAAATGTTCCTTGTGTTCTCAGACCTGGCAGATATTTTGATCTGCCACAAAACTTGTCAAAACAGTTTCTTGGTAAGAATCACTGCACTACTGAAGAAAAGGTTTTGATGTAAAAATTCCTGGTCAGTTTTTGTAGCACCTAGTGGGGGGAAAGTTCAACTTCTTCTGCAAAAGCAGGAAAAGAGCAGGATCACAGAATCACAGAACATCAGGGATTGCGGGGGACCTAAAAGATCATCCAGCCCAATCCCCCCACTGCCACAGCAGGATCCCCTAGATCCAGTCACACAGGAACGTGGCCAGGTGGGTTTGAAACGTCTCCAGAGAAAGAGACTGCACAACCCCCCTGGGTCTTCTGTTTGTTAATGGCACTGCCACTCCTCCTCACTGCTGGCATCTAGTCCGTCCTGGAAGCCAACTCGGAGCAGCAGATTTAAGATTCTCTAATACAGAGTCTTCTGGAAGGGCAAAGTGGAAACGTTCTAACAGAAGACACTGAAATGGAAAAAATACAACCACTTCAGCCAGCATCACAGGATGGAAAACCAGAGATCAGTTGATGAGCTGGGTCTCTTTAGCTTGGAGGAAAGCAGACTTGGAGGATGGAGCCAGGCTCTGCTCAGGGGCATCTAATGACAGCACAAGGGGCAGTGGGTGTGAGCTGGGACAGAAGAGGTTCCACATCAATATGAGAAGGACCTTCTTCCTGGTGAGGGTGACAGAGCCCTGGAAGGGGCTGCCCGGGGAGGTTGTGGAGTCTCCTTCTCTGGAGACGTTTCAAACCCACCTGGACATGTTCCTGTGCAACTGGATCTAGGGGATCCTGCTGCGGCAGGGGGATGGGACTGCATGATCTTTTGAGGTCCCTTCCAATGCCTGATGTTCTGTGATCTTTATCAGGTACTGACACAGAACTCCTGTATCCCTGAAATCCAACAGATCTTTCATAGTGAAATTTGTCAGACACCAGAGCTTTGAACACGGGGAACGGAGGTGACTGGGAGCATGACGGTAGGTCAAACGCTTCTCAAGTGCTTCACTAATGAACCTCACAGCTTACTGTCGGTCTGAACCCAGCCTACCCCCCCCCCCCCCAGCCAGCACTGACACACTTCACAGTAATCCCAAGATTAGACATCTATGTTAACTAAAGATTAATCTACTTCCTAGGCTCTCGAGTCCATTCTTGACGTGACGAGGCCACGTCAGAGGCACTCAGCACAACCAGCCGTGACAGTGCTCCCAGTTAGTTTGCTGACAAGGACTGCGGGATCCCAAGGTATGGAGCTAATGGTGAACAATAACAGCCCCTACAATGAAGGCCATGTTTGGGGACAAGTTACGATGGTTTACAAGCAGCTGTGTCACAGAATCACAGCACGTTAGGGATTGGAGGGGAGTTTGAAAGATCATCACTGCCACAGCAGGAGCAGATGCAGTCACACAGGAACAGATCCAGATGGGTTTGAAACGTCTGCTGAGAAGGAGACTCCACAACCTCCCTGGGCAGCCCCTTCCAGGGCTCTGGCACCCTCACTGGGAAGAGGTTCCAATGACTTTGTATAAAGTTATAAGAACTAAATATTTTTGCAAGATCCACTGTCAGTGCTTAGTATGCTCCTACATTCTAAATCCTTTGCCTCAGGATCATTCTGCTGCTCACACAGACTGCTTTGGGTCCGAAGCACCCCAAGATTCTCTCCTTTGCAAGGCACTAGACAAACAGCCCTGTCAGCAGTAGATGGTAACACTGTAGGAAGCAACCCTGCACTGGTAAGGTGACCGAGCACACGGTTTACTCAGTCCTTTCCCTATCTGATTTCTAGGAGTCAATGATTGTATTGTCTGCACCCTTCTGGGCCAAAGAAGTCATCAAATGACTAGTACTCAAAGGCAACTGTAAGGGAAGAAGTGGGGCTTGTCTTGCAATGAATGCTGCCTCTGTGCAGGTCAGCGATGCACAAGTCATTGGGAAGTGGCTAAGCCACTGGGCTAGCCCTTCAAAGATCCAGCTCTTCATCAGCCCAGCTCATGGTGCAGGCAGGCAAAAGCCACTTGAAACCCAGCCATCTCACATGATGATGTGCTACGAGCTCTACCAAACAACTGTGCCAAAGCAACAAGCTCTCTTAGTCCTCTGCTCACACGAGAGAAGTAGAAGGTGACCTTTTCTCTTAACAGGAAGAGACACTCCTATAGTGCCAACACTGAGCTAGCTGCAGGCTTCTCTCCCCTTTTGCTGAAAACATTCCTGCGCTCTGTGGGCAGCCTCAAACATAACTGCGTGACTCTGGAAGCTACAATGGAGTTAAGGCATTAGCCACCTGCTGCCACTTGGCTTAATCTGGGTGATCCTGCTGTGGCAACGGGATTGGACTAGGTGATTGTTCGAGGTCCCTTCCGATCCCTAACGTTCTGATTCTAACAACCCATGCTGAAAGTTATCACTCCAAAGCCACAGGGCCAGAACAAACCACTGCTTTCTCCAAGGCAGGTCGCTCTCCCGCAGACAGTTCGCCAACAGGAGGTGGGTGCTCCTGGTTAACAGCCTGCAGTCACAACCAGCGCTGACACCGATGTGCTCCTGGGGAGCAGGTTGTGCTTGCTGCGTCCCCTCGTGCTGCGGAGACCTGAAGATGGCACTGGTGTGAGTGTCGTGCAAACAGCTGCTGCAGATAACCGCAGGGCACGCCAAGACCTACCTGCCTTTGCATCCAGTGAGCTGGGAGGACCAGCGCAGCTCTTGACAGACCAGTATGTGTGAGGCACAAAGCCCCTCGACTGACGACGGCTCTCAGTGCCCGGGCCCCGAAGTGTCTAAGCCGTACCAGAGACTGAGATTACTGAGCACATCTGGAATGTCGTGTCCAGTTCAAGAAGGACCCAAGCCGTACCAGAGACTGAGATTACTGAGCACATCTGGAATGTCGTGTCCAGTTCAAGAAGGACCCAAGCCGTACCAGAGACTGAGATTACTGACCACATCTGGAATGTCGTGTCCAGTTCAAGGAGGACACACAACTGCTGGAGACAGTCCAGCGCAGAGCCACAAAGATGATGGAGCAGAACATCTCAGGAACATATCCAGGTGGGTTTTAAATGCCTCCAGAGAAGGAGACTCCACAACCCACCTGGGCAGCCCCTTCCAGTTGCTCTGTCGCCCTCGCTGGGAAGAAGTTCCTTCTCAGATTGATGTGGAACCTCCTGTGTTCCAGCTCATATCCAATGCCCCTTGTCCTGTCACTAGATAATTGGTAGTTTGCTCTCTGTAAGAAAAAAATGTCTAACAGAAAACCCCGCCAACAGCATAGATTTGGAAGAAAAAAGAACATAATCCAGATTATCAGAGTATTTTTCTACTATGAAAGGGGATTCAGTAGAAATAAAAAGCATCTGAAACAGAAATCCCCGATGCTCTTGTTCCTCCTCTGACTAAAAAGTTCTTAGTCACAAGCGAACAAAGTCTGACTCGCAGCTCCTACAACACACCCCGAGCCAAGAAGAATAAAGATGCCAGTTTTCAGAGGCTGCAGCAGATGATGCAGAAGCCAAGTGTTTCCTAGCACCAGCAGCAGAGCTCTGCATTCCCCGGAACGCAGATGTCACAGCTCCACCTCGCTCCTCTGGATGTTTGCAAGCAGCGACCCAAGCACAGACTCCATGCAAGCAAAGGCTTTCGCTGTGACTGAACTGGTTCAAATCACACACCGCTGGCGCTCTCTCTATAAATAAGTCCTGCAAAGCTGTATTTGAAGACTTCCATCACAAGCTTTGATAGAAAACACAGGATCACAGAACATTAGGGATTGGAACGGGCCTCAAAAGATCATCCAGTCCAATCCCCCCCACTGCCAGAGCAGGATCCCCTAGATCCAGTCACACGGGAACATGGCCAGGAGGGTTTGAAATGTCTCCAGAGCAGGAGACTGCACAACCCCCCTGGGCAGCCCCTTCCAGGGCTCTGGCACCCTCACTGGGAACAAGTTCCTCCTCACATTGATGTGGAACCTCCTGTGTTCCAGCTCACACCCACTACCCCTGGTCCTATCATTGGATGCTACTGAGCAGAGCCTGGCTCCATCCTCCCGACACCCACCCTTCACATGACAACTGACAGTTCACACGCTCCATCTGTTTAAGTCAGCATCTTGCTTTACTTCAGGTTTTAGGCAAAACAGCGGGAGACAGAAGCCATGAAGCTTCAGGCCCCAGTTCACAGAATCAGACTGGTTTGGGTGGGAAGTAGCTATAGACCAGTCAGCCTCACCTCCACCCCAGGAAAGGTGATGGAACAGTTTATCTTGGACGCTGTCTGTAGGCACATCAAGGACCAGAGGGTGACTAGGGACGGTCAGCATGGCTCCACCAAAGGGAGGTCGTGCTTGACCAGCCTGACAGCCTTCGATGAGGGCATGACCAGGTGGATAGATGATGGCAGAGCAGTGGAAGGAGCCAGCGACCAGAGGGGTGGGGGAAAGGGGTGGAGGGAGGGAGGTCTACTGCCTCGCCTTCAAAAACCAAGACTGGCAGCTTGTAACAGTTGTCTACAGGCTTTCAAACCAGGAGGCATCGCGCTAGCAGAGAGCCGTTGGCACACGTAGCAGGCAACAGGAAATATAATTAAACATACAGCTGTGAGGGAAAGTCTTTGGCAGGAGGACAGCTTTGGGAATAGAGCAGCAAGGGCAAAGCACCATGAAGTAGCACAGTGGTGTGATCGAGACGGGGAACGAAGCACAGCAGAAGAGATGAGGGCAGAATAAGAAGCACCGAGAGACAAACGACAGTGAAAGGAAGCAAGCACATCACACAGAAGAACACACATGAAGAAAAGTAGCTCTCCTGGGAGCAACAGTTCCTAACCAAGGGCAGGAGCCCGAGTTACACAACAGGACATGCTGTGTTCTGCATAGAAAGTTCATTTAAGCTTATATGAAACCTCAAAAAAATCAGATCAGTGGGAGTAAAGGGAAAAGAAGAGTAACGTCATATTTCTTTTGACTTTTAAATTGCTTCTTAGGTCGTATTTCACTCTCCCTTCCCACCCCTCAAGTATTTTCCAGCATGGAATTTCTTCTTCCCACTCCAGGATTTGGCGGGGGCTGAGCGCCGCAGATGCTGCTGCTGCACTTGGAAACCAAGAACCTGATTCATTCTTCCCTTGAATCTCATGCTGTCACTTCGACGGGGACCGAGCGAACGTCACGGAAAGATAATTTTACACAGCCTGCACATTCGCTTCGTCCCTGCAAGTCAGAGAATGAGACAAAGCCAGCTCTGAATCTGCGCTGGTTTGCCAGGTACGGCTTAAGGACTCCTTCTCCTCCTGATCCAGCTCTACCACGATGAGTTTTGCCTGCACACAGTCCCTAAGGTCAGACTGATGACAGATTCTCATCTTCTCAGAACAAAAGTCTCCTTCTCTGGAGACGTTTAAAACCCTCCTGGATGTGTTCCTGTGCAACGTGGTCTAGGTGATCCTGCTCTGGCAGGGGGAATTGAACTAGATGATTTTTCGGGGTCCCTTCCAATCCCTGATGTTCTGTGATTCTGTGAAAAGCCCTTAAAACAAAGACAGCCTCACACAATCAATCAGCAGAGCCCTGATCTTTTGAGGTCTGCTCCAATCCCTGATGTTCTGTGATTCAGTCTCACTGTTCGTATTCAACAGGTCCAGATTATTTTCCGCAAGCTACCTTTCCTTTCAGCCTCTGGTACTGTACAATCTCACCACTGGGTATCCAAGGAGCACTCAAAAAGGATTTGCAGAGCCAACTGTAAGGAGTCTTGACATAAAAGAAGCTGCCCCCAAGACAAGCCACACGCTGTTAGTGTTCTTCAGAGCCGAGGCCACTTGCAGAGGGGAAGATTCCTGACTTGCTTCATTTCAGACTTTAAAACAAACAAAGGCTCTAACATTTTTAAAGGTTAGACACAGCCTCACTCCCACTGTTTCTTAATAAAACATCACTTGTGTGGGAAACCAGCTCAGTGCATACTTTCAAAACAGGCAAATCTCTAATTGATCCAACATGTTGTCGGTTCTGGAGAAGCTTACGAACAAGAGAGACGCATCTCAACGTTTTGAAACAGACCGAGCTTCACCTCAAGGATGCAGAAGCAAGCCAAGCTCCCCCTACTTTACACTGCTTGGGATGTCATCTGTGATACTTAAAGTACCAAGACGTATCATCTGAACAGCTACTAAACCACATGCGGGGTTATAAAGCACAGTTTTAAGCAGCTCAAGAGGTTATGAGTTGCACGTCTCGCTAAACCAATGGAACATCCTAAAAAAACTCCCACCACCTTCCACTAATCCCACCAGAGAAACATGAATTTGCCCAAACAAAGAGTTAATCTCTTTAAGAGGCTGCGCACAAGAGGTTCCACAAGTGCTCCTTCTGCATCAGTGCTGGAGCCGGGCAGCAAACTGCTTTTCAGCACATCCGTGCCGGGTTAGTGTGGGAATCTGAAGTGTCATTGGAATAACATCCTGTTTTGCAGCCTCTCTGTATTTCACTTTGCCCCTAGCTCTGGAAAGAGTCAACTGGCATGAAACAGCTGGGCATGATTAGCTCCTGGATGGCAACCAAACTGAGATTTCACAATAGGTGGCACTTTAGTCCCCATGGCACAGGCTGCTGTTACCAGCGACCCCTGGCAGAAAGCACTGCCCCCACATATAAATCTGGGGATCTGTTTTTAAGAAAGCATTGTTTCACCCCAAACACTTGCGACAGCAGCAGTGGGGTTTGTGGGCGTAAGGCGAGGTTTGGGTTGCTCCCGACTGCTGGATTTCGGCTCTGTTCTAGCTGACGAGCACATGCTGAGGACTGAGCGCCCCGTGCGCCAGCACAAGCTCCATCAAAGCGCTCACCTGGGAGAGCCAGCCCCACCCCAGTCCTGCACGAAGTATCTCATGCTCTCACCAAATCAGATACTCGACATTCCAGCTCCATCCCACAGCTTTGAGACTATCACAAGCAGGGGAGCGGACGCCGCGTTCCCGACTTCACGGCACCTCCTGATAAGCCCGCAGCACAAACCCAAGCTGTCACACGCAAGGTGTCTGGGTTTCTCTTCACAGACACCTGCCAGAAGATCCTCGGGACACCTCAACGCGTCGGTGTCCCGCCCGTTCCGCCGACCAGACCTCAACTTCACACCTCCCAAACGCGAACAGCCAGAGCAGCACCCGCGGCCAAGGCACCAGCGAGAGATGCTCCCCGTCTCCCGGAGACGAGACCACCTTCCGCATCCCAAGGACGGCAGAGCTGCAGAGCGGGGCCTCTCGGCCCAGCCGACACAGCGCCCGAGGCCGGCGTGCGGGTCTCACCTGCGTGGGGCATGGTGATGGTCTCGTTGGCGTTGCTGGAGCCCACGTTGTAGATGACCACGGCCGAGGCGTTCTGCGCGGCGGCGTGGCGGATCTTGTCGCGGTAGGTGCAGTTGCCCCGGGGGATCAGAGCCACCCAGCTCTTGCCCGGCGCGGGGGCGTTGAAGCGGGTGCCGGGGTCGCAGGCGTAGCGGTCGGCGGGCGAGGCGGAGACGGCCACCTGCCCGCGGGCGTCCTGCTTGGGCGACTGCTCGCCATAGCGCCCGCACTCGCTCTTCTCGGTGCGGAGCTCGGCGCCGCCGCCCGCCGGGTCGGCGTAGGTGATGTTGACGAAGGCCGTGTACCACTCCTCCTTCTCGGCCACGGTGAAGTCCAGGCACAGCAGATGCACGAAACAAAAGGACAGCAGCCATGTTGAGAGCGCCAGGCTGCGGCACGCTTGGATCACGGACATTGCCATCTTCATCTGAGCACGGCCCCCCTCCCGCCCGCCCCGGTCCGCCCCCGCCGCCACTGCTCCGTGTGTGCGTGTGCGCGGGGCGGCGCTGCTCCCGCCGGCCGCCGTGCGGGGAGGGCGGGAGGGCGGCCGGGAGGGGTCCCTCCCCTCCGCAGCCCGCTGCCTAGTTCATGGCCGGGCCCTTTGATTGCCCCGTCTCCGCCCTGTCCGCACAGCTGCCCCACCGCTGCCAGCAGCGCCCGGGGGAGGAGGTGAGCGGAGCTAGTGGGGGGAGTAGTCTCCACACGCACCCGCCGCTCCCGCAGGAGGCCCTGGCCCTGCGCGCCCGGAGTGCGGTGCGGGCAGGGTGCGGGAGGAGCGGCGGCGCCACCTGTCGGCCGGGCGGCAGCAGCGCGGTGTTGGGGGGGTTGCGGCTGGGACCACGGGCCGGCACCCCCGCGGGAAGCGTGGAGTGCCGGGTGCTTTGGGGTCGCACCCCCCGTGTGCGGTTTGAACCTGGATTGGGTTTGTATCTCTTTGGTTGTCCCAGTGCAAGGAAGCAGCAGCAATTCTGCTTCTCCACAGCTACACAGAGGGTGCAAAAGACACACTCACAGAATCACCCGGGTTGGAGAAGACCCCTGGGATCATCGAGCCCACCCAGCAACCTCACTCTACAAGGTCACCCCTAAACCATGTCCCCCAACACCACATCTAAGCGACTTTTAAACTCATCCAGGGATGGGGACTCAACCACCACCCTGGGCAGCCCAGTCCAGTCCCTGACCACTCTCTCCAGGAAGAATTTCTTCCTGATGGCCAGTCTAACCCTCCCCTGTTGGAGCCTGAAGCCCTTCCCTCTGCTTCTGTCACTAATGACCTGTGAGAAGAGCCCAGCACCAACATCTCTACGGTGTCCTTTGAGATAGTTGTAGAGAACGATGGGGTCTCCCCTCAGCCTCCTCTTTCTCAGACTAAACAGCCCCAACTCTCTCTCCTCAGCAGGTTGTTTCTCCAGGCCCTTCCCCAGCTTTGTTGCCCTCCTCTGCCCTCGCTCCAGCACCTCAATGTCTCACTTGGACTGAGGTGCCCAAAACTGGACCCAGTACTCAAGGTGCAGCCTCCCCAGTGCACAATCACCTCCCTGCTCCTGCTGGACACACAGTTTCTAGTCCAGGCCAGGATAACACTGGCCTTGCTGGCCACCTGGGCACCCTAGTGGCTCAGATTCAGCTGCTTGTCAATTAGCACCCCCAGGTCCCTTTCTGGCAGACTGCTCTCCAGCCAGCCTGCTCCCAGCCTGCAGAGCTGCAGGGGACTGTTGTGACCAAGATGCAGGACCCGACACTTGGCCCTGTCGAGACCCACACACTTATCCTCAGCCCATCAGAGACCTTTAAGGTCGAGTCCAGCCATTAGTCCAGCACTGTGAAAGTCCACCCCTGTGCCATGTCACTAAATGCCTCAGCTACACATCTTTGAATCCTTGCGGTGACAGAAGCACGCGTCACAGGGTTAGCAGGCATTGCCTGTTTTAGCCCACTGTTGCTAGAAACACCCTTTCATCTAGATGAGACATCCGAGTATCTCACTGGAATCGGTATTTGCTGGTTCCAGTTTATGTTCATGGCTGCCACTGATCTGAGCAAATCATATCTAGAATATTGTGTCCAGTTCTGGGCCCCTCAGTTCCAGAAGGGCACTGAGCTGCTGGAGAGAGTCCAGTGCACAGCCATGAAGGTGGCACTGGAGTGGAGCATCTCCCTGATGAGGAAAGGCTGAGGAGCTTAGAGAAAAGGAGACCCAGGAGTGACCTCATTGATGCTCATAAATATCTGAAGGGTGGGTGTCAGGAAGACAGAGCCAGGCTCTGCTCAGGGGCATCTAATTACAGGACAAGGGGCAATGGGTGTGAGCTGGAATAGAGTAGCTTCTACATCAACAGGAGAAGGAACTTCTTCCCAGTGAGGGTGACAGAGCACTGGAAGGGGCTGCCCCGGGGGGTTGTGGAGTCTCCTTCTCTGGAGATTTTCAAACCCACCTGGCCATGTTCCTGTGCGACCAGATCTAGGGGATCCTGCTGTGGTGGAGGATGGGACTGGCTGATCTTTGAGGTCCCTTCCAATCCCTGATGTTCTGGGATTCTGCCATCAGTGCAGTTAGCCGACTTACGCAGCCATGGTCAAAACAGGTTCTTGAAGAGAGCGTGATTCAAGGATGCGTGACTCTCTAACCACTCGTGTAGCCTGTGAAGGACCAGATAAGACAAGCTTAGTTGAAATGGAATGTGTTCTAGCAGAGCTCAATGCTACAACCTTACTCTAGGTGACCACAAGCAGCAGCCTCTCTGAACAGAACTAGAGACCGTGTGGTTTATTCTGCACGCAGGGAAGGACGTGGGGACAGAGTAGGAAGGACTTGTGCTACACTCCTAAGGAGAAGGGCCTGAAGAGGATGCAGTTCCCCTGAGTTGTTTCAGAGGGCTAACAAATAGGAGCAGGGAAGCAATTTTCTCTCTGCATGAAGCAGATACTGGAAGCCGTCCAGACTTGGCATCTGTGTTTTATGATGGATATTGAAGGGCTAGAGAAGGTTAAGAAAGGAACCTTGAGAACAAATGTGAAGTAACTCCTCTCCAGGGAGAGATTTCAGGTGCCCAATCTCTTCATCTTCTCTAGAAAAGAGGCTCTGTGATTACTTTGTGTAACTGCCACCGTGGGGCTAGAACAGCAGGTACTAATAGGCTCTCTAAGCCAGAGGACAGAGGCTCACCAAGAGTTGAAGTCTAGACTAGACAGCACTACTTACAGCCAAACCAGGTGGAGGAAAGTGAGACTGTCCCAGCAAGTGAAAGACAATTTACTCTTGTTCTAAACAAATCACTAGAAGACATGGTTTAAGTGCAAGACACGAAGCTGTTTGCCATTCCTGTGTTGTCCAGTGGTTTGCTGTAATGGTGGCTCTTCCCACACTGCTTGTTTCTGTCCACAGAGCATTAGGGATTGGAAGGGACCTCGAAACTCATCCAGCAGGAGTGCTAGGGGATGCAGGAGTAGGTAGTAGAGAGGTTACTGTCCCGCCTGTATTTGGCACTGGTGAGGCCACATCTCGAGTCCTGTGTCCAGTTTTGGGCACATCAGTATAAGAGATGTGGAGGTGCTGGAGCAGGTGCAGAGGAGGGCCACTAAGCTGGTGAAGGGCTGCTGCGGCGGGGTTTGGGCTGGCTGATCTTTCGCGGTCCCTTCCAGTCCTTCATGTTCTGTGTTGCTGTGATTGTTATTACCTCACAGGCAGTGGCCAGAAACTGCACCAGTTACAGTGAGGAATTACATCTAGGTTACTGAACCCCCCCCCTTCTGAAATCCCACGGTGTTTTGTAGAGGCCCTCTCAGCCTGTTGGGATGGGACGATCACTGCCAAGGGGTAAGAAGGCAGAGGGTTTACAAGCTGGGCTTTTAAAGACTAGCCTGCCTAAATGCTGCTGATGTCGGGGCTTCACCTGGAAGTCAGGAATCTTTATACAGAAGAATGCTGAAGATGGCACTGCAGGGTATTGGACAAGCCTAAAATAGGTGCATTGGCTCCCTTCAACATGAACGGGAAGATCTTCTGTCAGAGAAGAAGTCAGAGGACGCAAACCTGCTGCCTTGCGGTGCACAGGACTGTACCGTGGCATACAGGACCCGAAGGGCAGCGAGCCTGCGTTGAGCTGGGCACAGGAATACACAGCTGTGAAAAGGACACACCGCAGGGCATACCCACCTCTGTCTCCATCTCAGGAGGTTCCAGTTAGCAGCCCAGTTGCCCCTGCATATAGTGTGATGAGACTCTAGAGGCAGGACACCAGCAGTGCTCTAGGAGAGGCTTGGGGTTAGTGCTAACTTCTGTGTAGCCTGAAGGTTTCTTGATGCTGACGGACAGCGCGGAGCACTGACTGACACAAGATCTCTGCAGGTGCTCAGAAAAACAAGTTCCTTTGCATTTCCTCGCTCAGAGACAATCAAATTCTGGTGTGCAGCTGGAAAAGTGGAGATGTTCACAACAGAGACCACAGAAAAGCTAAAGCAATTGTCTCACCCACTCGCAGCCAGCACTGTGCTTTGAGCTAAACAAACAATGAGTGTGTTGGTTTGGAGAGTTAATTGAGCAGTGCATCTGCTCTTGACCTAGCTGACACTGTTAATGCTCCATTCATCGTCTGTTCATCCGCTAGGAACTGCATTGCCTGTTGCTCTGACACGGAATCCTGCTGCCCGAGGCTGGAGTATTGTGTCCTCCTTCTGCAGTACTCTTTGGGCTACTGTGGTTCTGGTTTCATGTACTTGGGTCAATGAAACATTCTTGGTAATGCTCCAAAGAAACTGTCAAGAGTAAAGTTCCAGAAAATACCTGTTTGGCAGCCAGGATCATCTCCTGATGGCAGCTGCAGAAAAGGTTCAATAGATGATGGAGTGAGGAAATGATGATGAAGTGAGGAAGATGATGAGGAAAGGCTGAGGGAGCTGGGACTCTTGAGCTTGGAGAGACCCAGCTCCCTCGGCCTTTCATCACCAGGGAGATACTCCATGCCCTTCATCGTCTCTGTGGCTCTGCACTGGAGTCTCTCCAGCAGTTCTGTGTCCTTCTGGAACTGAATGGCCCAGAACTAGACACAAGATTCCAGCTGTGGTCTCACCAGGGCAGAGTAGAGGGGGAGAAGAACCGCTCTCGATCTTGACCCCTTTTCTGATCCACCCCAGGATGCTGTTGGCCCTCTTGACCACAAGGGCACATTGCTGGCTGATGGTCACCCTGCTGTCTACAAGGATGCCCAGGTCCCTTTCTCTTTACGCTGCTCTCCAGCAGGTCAGTGCCCACCCTGTACTGGCCCCTGGGGTTGTCCTTGCCCAGACAGCAGACTCTACACTCACAAGAGTGTATAAATCTATATATGGGAAGGTGCTGCCTGATAAAGGGATTTGAGCTGAACTGTGTTGGCCAAACAGCAGTGTTACTGCAAACTGCTGTGCTCAGCTCTAGATGGGGGGAAAAGCCCACATCACTGACCAGAAGTAGAACTTGATGAGCAAACTTCCTTGAATGACTGTTTTTGCTAAAAGTACTAATACATTATTCATCAGGTCTTACCCTGCGTGGACTGGACCGTCTGGCCCTCCAGTCATTCTGCTTGCAGTGCTAAACAGTTTGTAAGTGGATGAGCTCAGAGGACACAACACACAAAACAGGGCTGTTATCTGAACTCCAAATGCAAAGCCTCAAGTACCTGAGTGAGGACTTGAGAACACTCACTTGGAAAGTCCAGCCTTGCAGGAGGAGAGATCTAAAGTACAAAGAGGATGAGAAGTAGAAATAGCCCACAATTTATAAAACCCATCTCAGCTCTATCAATTTTTAACTGCTGACTAGGTAGTTCATTTAAAGAAAGATCCAACTAAAGAAAGAAAAAAAAGAGACAGTAAAATGTGGGCTCTCACTTTTTTTCCATGTGCTTGACATCTGCAGGATTCAGTGCAATTTTATTTCACCCTAGTGGTGAAACTACCATTTGGAGAGAAGTTTTAATATCTACATATGAAAATGCTTCCTTTGAAGGACACAACACTGCTGGAGAGGGTCCAGAGCAGAGCCACAGGGATGATGAAGGGAATGGAGCACCTCCCTGATGAGGAAAGGCTGAGGGAGCTGGGTCTCTTGAGCTTGGAGGAGACCGAGGGGTGACCCCCTGAATATTGATAAATATCTGAAGGGTGGGTGTCAGGAGGATGGAGCCAGGCTCTGCTCTGGGGCATCTAGTGACAGGACAAGGGGCAATGGGTGTGAGCTGGAACAGAGGAGGTTCCATATCAATCTGAGAAGGAACTTCTTCCCAGTGAGGGTGACAGAGCCCTGGAACAGGCTGCCCAGCGGGGTTGTGGAGTGATCTTCTCTGGAGACATTTCAAACCTGCCTGGATCTGTTCCTGTGTGACTGGATCTAGGGGATCCTGCTGTGTCAGGGGGATTGGACTGGCTGATCTTTTGAGGTCCCTTCCAACCCCTAATGTTCAGGGATTCTGTGACATTCAGTCTGTACTTCAGCCAGCAGAACCAGTGAAAATGTGGAACATTCCTGTAAACTGGCACAGTTCCACAACTTCAGGAGTATTTAACTAAAAGGTTTTAATAACACAGTTTGCTTGGGGGTTTTTTGTTTCACTGGTATGGATTTGAAAATCCTTTCGCCATGTTGGCTTCAAAAGTTAGTATCGCCACAAGTGACGTTCCAGCACAGAGCCATCCCCACACTCCTCACGTCAATAAAGGACCTGTACAAGAATGGTTCTTGTTGGAATGGCAGCCAGCGAGACTTTTCCCGATGGAAATTCGACCTTTAGACGAGACAAACCTGCAGCCCTAGCAGGTGCCCACGAGATGGCAGCAGAGCTCCACGAGAACGATGCCTCTGCAGCCTGGTGAGAAACGCTTGGCGTCTTCTCGGGTCTGCTGGATTCACCCAGTACTGACAGCATCACAGAATGGTTTCGACTGGCAAAGACCTTCAAGATCACCAAGTCAAACCATGAACCCAACTGTCCCAAGGCCACTGCTAATCCACAGCCCTAAGCTGCAGATCTCCGTGACTTTGAAGCATGTCCAGGGATGGCGATTCAACCCCTTCCCTGAACCATGACACAGCCACTGCAGACTGGCTGCCCAGGCAGGAGTGTTCCATTGCCTGTTTGATAACAGCAGAACCTCTCAGCTGCCAGTCACAGCACAGACATACTCAGGATTACCTGCAAATCACACAACACTAGGGATTTGAAGGGAGCTTGACAGATCATTGAGTCCAATCCCCCCCACTGCCACAGCACGATCACCTAGACCCAGTCACAGAGGAACACGTCCAGAGAAGGAGACTCCACAACCCCCCTGGGCAGCCCCTGCCAGGGCTCCGTCACCCTCACAGTGAAGAAGGTCCTTCTCAGATTGATGTGGAATCTCCTCTGTTCCAGCTCACACCTGCTGCCCGCTTGTCCTATCACTGGGTGCCCCTGAGCAGAGCCTGGCTGCATCCTCCTGACACATCAAACATGCCCCCGCTGCTGAGGCTGCACATCCACAGTGAGGTACGAGAGAACTCCACCTTGTCAAGGACTACAAACTAGTCAAAGTTAGCAAAGAGACCAGCCAGTCCAGGCCACAGGTTTTGTAAGCTACTTTCTGTTCTCTGTCTCTTCTCTTAGAGTCAGTGTCACTGTTTTCTATCACTGTTGTAAATAAGACATAAATACAATAAGGTAACTCCAGCAAGTCCTTCAGTCCCCTCTTACGCTTCATCTGACAGAGCCTGTGCTCTGCCTTTTAGAACCAGCACACCTGGAACGCTCTTATCAGATGAAAATGTGTTTCACAATCCATCGCCCATCGGCAGGCTCTACCTCCGAGCAGGGCTGCACAGTCATTACTCCACAATAAATGTAAATAAGGAGCTCAGTGAGCACTGAGTGCATGACTCTTTGTAGTGACACCTCAATAACTCTCGATGTGAGGTACTTGAGAAGCAACAGAACTGTTGTTGCAGCTTGGTCCTGTAAATGAAGCCTAACAAATAAGCTACGAAAGAGAACAAAGAGAAACTATTCTCAGAAAAACAACTAAGAGCAGCAAATAGGTTTTCTAAATCAATCTCAATACTCAGAACATATGTCCAGGCTGAGAAGTGGTTCCAAGTGTGGTTACTCAAAGTGCCACACGCTTATGATTTGACACTTGATCACCTACATTCAGACATCTCTTTTCTCATGCAGATGGTACATCATCTGCAGTATGAAGGTCAGTATGGGATGAACTGCTGCACAGCGCTGTTACAGGGTTCGTAGTGTTTATGAACCTACTTCATGAGCTGGATGCTCCTAAATCTGCAAGGTCACATGGCTTACACCCTAGAGTACTGAGCAAGCTGGCTGGTGTGGTTGCTGAGCCACACTCCATCACCTTTCAACAATCTTGGCTAACTGGGGTTGTCCCATTGGACTGGAGGCTGGCAGATGTGATGCCCATCTTCAAGAAGGGCAAGAAGGAGGATCCTGGCAACAAGGGTCTTTACCAACCTGAATGACTGTGTGAGAAACGCTGGGTGCAGTTCTGCTCTTTATCTACATGGTGAGGGCAAACAGAATGGGAGCCTCACCAGAGCTGAGTAAAACGGCCTCAGGTTGCTCCAGGGAGGCTCGGGCTGGCTATTAGGAAGAATTTCTTCTCTGATGGGTCAAGAACTATTAGAACGAGCTGCCCTGTCAGGCGGTGGAGTCACCAGCCCCGCAGGTGTTTAAAGGCCGTGTCAGTGTCGTGCTGAGGGCCGTGGCCTAGCGATGGCCCGGGGCACCGCCTGGGTACCGGTGGGACTTCATCATCTCAGAGGCCTCTTCCAGCTCCCACGATTGTGTGGACACCGGCAACGCCGCTTCCCGCAGCGCGGAAATCCTGCTCCCAGCCCTCGGAGAGGAGAAAGCACAGAGTCCCTACCTCAGCACCTGGCCTCCGTAGGGAGCAGCGGCCCAACTACGCTGCGGGCGGCCCGGGCGGCCCGCGGAACCTTCCCGCCTCGGCGCGCACGGCCGCCCGGGCCCCGCGCTGCGCCGCCCCGCTTCCGGCTTCCGCTCGGGGCGCGGCGGGAGCGGTGCCGCCTCGGCTCTGCTCTCTCCTTGCGAGTCCGGCTCTGGTTTCCCCGCGGAGAAGGGCCGGGACGTCGGGCTGGAAACGCGCGGCCACACGGTTTGGGGTGAAATAGGTAAAAGAGTGAGAGCGGAAGGGCCGCAGTGCGAGTGAACTTCTTCCCGGCGAGGGTGCCAGAGCCCTGGAAGGGGCTGCCCGGGGGGTTGTGGACTGTCCTTCTCTGGAGACGTTTGAAACCCGCCTGGGTGTGTTCCTGTGCGACTGGATCTAGGGGATCCTGCTGCGATGGGGATTTGGACTAGATGATCTTTCGCGGTCCCTAATGTTCTGCGATTCTTAATGAACCTCAGGGTACCCTTGGCTTTCTTGGCAGTAAGGGCACATTGCTGGCTTATGATCAGCCATTAGCAAGATCCTTCTCCTCGCGGCTGCTCTGTTCCTAAGAAACTGGCCCCATATTCTGCATCTTTTCCGAAAGCTGTCAATTCTGTGTGCATTCATTAGATGTATTTTTCCCCCAACAGATAGTGAAAGATGCCTAAAAAGAAGACCGGTGCTCGTAAGAAAGCAGAGAACCGTCGTGAACGTGAGAAGCAGATAAGGGCTTCAAGAGCCAACATTGATTTAGCCAAACATCCTTGTAATGCTTCAATGGTAAAACAACCTCAAGTATTTCACCTTACCATGGCTCATTTGTCATGATGTGAAAGCAGTGATGACACATCAGCTGTTGTCCCCTCCAGCTCCCACCACTCTGTGATGTATTGTGTAAAATGCCACAAGAGTGACATTTTCCAGCCATCCAGTCCATTATATTTAAGATTACATTTGCATCAGAGGTCTGACACTTGAATAAAATCTTAGGTTGCTAACTGGAACTTAATTCAGAGTGCCTGTGGGGTCTGTAAACTTTATGTCCTTTACCTCAAACAAAAATAATCACCAGTACGTTATTCCTTCTCTTTAGGAATGCGATAAGTGCCAAAGGTGAGTTTGTTCCCCCTTCTGAAACCAGTTGTTTAGTATTAATTGGTTTCAAACATGTCTCAGGTCTCTTTTTAATGCTTGTTTTCTCCTCCTGCCCCCTCCTTGATGTGCCCAGGCGACAGAAGAACAGAGCTTTTTGCTACTTCTGTAACTCTGTTCAGAAGTTACCTATTTGTGCCCAGTGCGGTAAGTAGATGTAACCGGCAAAACCGCTGTCCCCTGTCCCATTTGTGGTGATGAAATGTCAGCAGTTAGGCTCCCTTTGTCTATGTGATTCTTTTGAACGAGTTTTGAGCCTGCTGTGAATTTCTTTCTTTGAGAAGAGAGCTGCTCGATCACTCATCAGTGCGTCTGCCTCTATCCCCAAGGTTGTGAAAGTCTGAGTGATGGGCTTGTCCTCAGTATTTGGTCTTTGGAATAATACTGTGTCCCGTTCTGGGCCTCTCAGTCCCTGAAGGACACACAACTGCTGGAGACACAGTGCAGAGCCACAGAAGGGAGTGGAGCATCTCCCTGAGGAGGAAAGGCTGAGGGAGCTGGGTCTCTTTAGCTTAACATCATCAAGTCCAGCCTGTGACCCAGCACAAGCAGAATCAGCTAGACCAGGTCACTAAGTGCCACATTCAATCTAGCTTAAGCATCTCCAGGGGTGGTGACTCCACCACCTCCCCTGGCAGTCCATTCCGATGCCCAATCACCCTTTCCATGAGAAAGGGCTTCCTAACATCCAGCCTAACCCTCCCCTGGCACAGCTTCAGGCCCTGCCCTCTCATCCTGTCACTAGTTGCCTGGGAGAAGAGCCTGACCCCCTACCTGTCTACAACCTCCCTTCAGGTAGTGAAGTCATCAGGTGCACGCTAATGTTTTTGAGGACTCAAGCCTTGCACACAGCAACCTAGATTTACAGTTAAGCACAGATGCTGGGCTGAAGTTCTGTGCCTCTGGTCATCCTAATAGTTTTGATTGTTACTTAGGTTGTTTTTTTCCAAACAGGGAAAACAAAATGCATGATGAAGTCTTCAGACTGTGTTATAAAGCACGCTGGTGTGTACAGTACTGGCCTAGCAATGGTGGTAAGTATACACACTGGAGTCTTTAAGTTGTGCAAAGTGATGCCTCCTGTGCGTTCACGGGTCTGTGTTGGTGGCAGGCTGTAAGGGCTTGTATGAACAGCATCAGGGCTTGCATGCTCCATAGCTAAATCCTAGCCTCCTTGAAATTCTGGGGTCACCTGGGTCTCTTGAGCTTGGAGAAAAGGAGACTCTGAGGGGTGACCCCATGAATGTTGATAAATATGTGAAGGGTGGGTGTCAGGAGGATGGAGCCAGGCTCTGCTCAGGGGCATCTAATGATAGGACAAGGGGCAGTGGGTGTCAGCTGGAACAGAAGAGGTTCCACATCCATCTGAGAAGGACCTTCTCCACTGTGAGGGTGACTGAGCACTGGATCAGGCTGCCCAGGGGGGTTGTGGATTCTCCTTCTCTGGAGATGTTTCAAACCCACCTGGATACATTCCTGTGCATCTGGATCTAGGTGATCCTGCTGTGGCAGGGGATTGGACTGGATGGTCTTTCGAGATCCCTCCCAATCCCTAATGTTCCGTGGTTCTGTAAAAACCTGCAGAGTTTCACTGCTGTGTTCTCAGTAGTGCAGAGAGCAGTGTGTTCCATGGCACTAGTGGTAAGTTTAAAAACCCTACAATTGATGGTCTTTTAGCAGAGCTAGTCACAGCTTCTGGCCTGTGGATTTTTGTTGTTAGGAGAACAAGCTAGTTACTCCGTTGTGTAAAGCAAGGCATGACATCTGACAGCCTCTGGATTAAGTGCTTGCATGGATTAAACCTCTGTCCTGTTTCTCCCTCCAAGCTGGCTGTCAGTTTTTCCTCAGTAACACAGCAAGCCTTTCACAGAAACAGAACATCAAGGGTTGGAAGGGACCTCAGAAGGTCATCTAGTCCCCTCCCCCTACCACAGCAGGATCTGTGATAAATCAATGATCTGGTTTTATCACAGAATCATAGAATTAGGAATCATGCAAAGTCACTTGTTCTGAAGGAACAAGTGTTAGACAAGATCAACTGTGGAGCAACTTGCCAGGATGCAGATGTTGTTCTTTATACTCTCCCGCTCAACGAGAAAGGGCCCACTGAGAGACTGGACACTTGGGTCTGTAACCCTGAGTGTGACAGGAGTTTTCCTCTGGGTACTGCAGCAGCCTGAGGATGATGTTTTGCTGTCACTGCAGGGTGCGATCTGCGACTTCTGTGAAGCTTGGGTGTGTCACGGGAGAAAGTGCCTCAGCACACACGCCTGTGTCTGCCCTCTGGCAGATGCGGAGTGTATTGAGTGTGAAAGAAGCGTCTGGGACCACGGTAGGTTGGTGACACTTCGGACTGCTAAAATCCACACGCTGCTTTTCTCACACGGCTCGAGCTGGTCGTGCCTGCAGTCCTAACACAGGATTGTTCATTTTCACTAAGCAGTCCTCTCAGTGTGTTTGTTCAAAGTGTCCTGTCCATTTTGAAAACAGAGCCTATACAGTGAGAAACGGAGATCACCTGCTGTAAAACAACCCTCCCTGAGTTGAGCACCGTCGTGTGAAGCATTTACTGTCCTATCAGCTGAGTGCTTCACATAGTGAAGCACTGCATGAGCTCATCATCACAGTTTGCTGCCATTCCCCTTCCACTCCTCTGCACCAGTACAGGTGTTTGGATTCCCCATCGCTCAGCAAACCATAGTGATCTCCATGAAATGTTTCTATCAGGTGTGTACTTAGAGGTGAGGAGGCAGGATGAGAGAGGCTGCCATCTGATATAGGAAGAGTACCTAGTGCCACAGATGAATTCAAATGAAGAGCACTGTTTGTGCTGCCTTGGTTGCATAGCATTTTCCAGTGTAGTAATGGATGGCAGTTCCAATTTAGGGCTCTGATGAAGCATTTGTGACAGAAGCCAGAATGGTTGTGCAGTTGGAGCTGCTGCCTAACTTGTAGAGCAGAACATGATGCCTGGGCCTGTTGTTGACTCTTTTGCCTTGCTAAATCTCTTAGGAGGCAGGATATTTGCTTGCTCTTTTTGCCACAACTTCCTCTGTGAAGACGATCAGTTTGAACATCAAGCCAGCTGCCAAGTTCTGGAAGCAGAGACTTTTAAGTGTAAGTTAACTTGTTCCTAGTTCCTTTTATCACAGCTAAGCAGACTCTCCAGTTATCATAGAATCATTAGGGATTGGGAAGGACCTCAAAAGGCCCTAGTCCAATCCCCCTGCCACAGCAGGGTCACACGGAATTGTTTCCTCTGTGCACTAGACCACTGTCCAGCACATTTCCCCGAGTAGCTTTTACCTCCACTGGAGGAACAGGCTTGCTTCCTGTGTGCTGCTGTCTAGCTAGAGCTTTTGTGTCTGACCTTCCTCCGTGCCAGACTGTACATGGCAGTTGTTTCCCTGCCTGGTGGCCCGTGGAAAGCTGCCTCTGCACAAGCCAGGAGTGTTCACAGTGGCCAGGACCACAAGTAAAACTGCTGGAAATTCTGATGCTGCTTTTGGACTCCACAGAGCTCTGCAGGCCAGAAGGAGCCTCTTTCCCATTCCTCTCACTGTATGAGGAGCTATTTCTAGATACCTATTCCTCGTGGAAAACAGCTGTTCTAAATAACTCCACCTGTGTTTGTCTGCCTCAGCTTTCCCAGACTGTGGGGGAGAGCCTCTGTTTCGAGAATCATAGAATGGTTTAGGTTGGAAGAGACCTCTGAGATCACCTGGAAGGGTGAGCGTCGACGAGGCAAAGTGTAGACTCTGGCATCTGGGCAAGAACAACCCCAGGTCCCAGTACAGGGTGGGGACTGACCTGTTGGAGAGCAGCATAGGCTGAAGGCACCTGGGGGTCCTGGTGGACAGGAGGATGACTGTGAGCCAGCAACAGGCCCTTGTAGCCAAGAAGGCTAATGGCATGCTGGGGTTCCTTCTCAGATTGATGTGGAACCTCCTCTGTTCCCATTGCCCCTTGTCCTATCTTTAGATGCCCCTGAGCAGAGCCTGGCTCCATCCTCCTGACACCCTCCCTTCACATTTATCAACATTCATAAGGTCACCCCTCAGCCTCCTTTTTCCCCAGCTAAAGAAACCCAGCTCCCCTGAGTCTCTCAAAGGAAAGGGAGAAGCAGAACAAAGAAAAGGAGCAGGATCAAGGGGAGTCCAAGCAGGAGGGTCACCTGATCTTCCCTCTTTATACCATATGTGTGTGTTTTATAGTGTGGGATACAGCTGTGAGCTAACTGAGGTCAGCTGTCCTGGCTGACTTCAAACTGCTAACGGCTGCAGACCAGGATTCCAGCCCAGCAAAGCCAAGACACACATTTTCACGTGAAGTTGTGTGCGATAAAGTACTTTTCCAGAGGCCATAACAGCAAACAGATCCCTAGGTTTGGGAGTTGCAAGCTTTACCCATTGAAATAAGACTAAAGTATTGGAAGCTGTTGTGGTGTTGTCTGCAGTGCCTGTAAGCTCCTGGTGTTCCCAGGAAAAGCACGGTGATGACTTTGTGCCAGACTGGTTCCGAAACTCTCCTTTTCAGAAGGTTGTAAGCTCATTAATTGTGGTGCCGTGGAGTGTGACCCAAGTGCCTCAATTCCACGAGTGTGTTTTTACAACAAGGTGTTATGAACATCACATCTGCAGTGTCCAAGGAATTAACTCTGCGCGTGGATTCTCTCCCTCAGGTGTGTCCTGCAACCGGCTCGGGCAGCACTCATGCCTGCGTTGCAAGGTAAAGACTGTTTTAGATGGGTTCTCCTTAGCCTCCAAGGTTGCCATCAAACCTCATCTGATCTTCCTCTACATTAAAGAAGTATTTGTACTTCTCTGTCAGTTTCTGAAGCTTGGGGCAGGCTTGAAGGGGATCTGTGCTCGCGTGCCAGCGCTAGGCATTGTTACAGCAGCTGAGGCGGCCTTTGCTCTGTCCAGCCCTGTATTTAAAGACAAGCTGTAGCATGTTAAGGCCTTTTTAAAAGAGGCATGGACTCAGCAGAACTACTCCTTGGTCTTGAGCAGAATCCAAGGCTTTGGAATGTGTTTTGAGAGTTGGTGTATCGCAGAATCACAGAACATTAAGGATTGGAAGGGACCTCCAAAGATCACCCAGTCCAGTCCCCTGTCACAGCAGGATCCCCTGGATCAAGTCGCAGAGGAACCTGTCCAGGCAGGTTTTAAGCATCTCCAGAGGAGGAGATTCCACAAATGACCTGATCTTTCGAGGTCCCTTCCAGTCCCTGGTGCTCTGTGATTGCTGAAGAGGATTCTCCTATGATTAAGACATTTAGCCATGCAATTGCCTTCAACCCCACAGGCTTGTTTTTGCGACGATCACGTGCGCAGCAAGGTTTTCAAGCAGGAAAAAGGAAAGGAGCCTCCTTGCCCTAAATGTGGTCATGAAACTCAGCAGACAAAGGACCTGAGCATGTCAAGTAAGCCTGCTTCTCTAGCTCAAACCAATACTAGTGCCATTGCTAACTGCTTTCCCACGCAGCAACACCCCAATGACTTTAAATTGCTTTGCAGAGCTTACTGCTTTGGAAAAAAGCCAGCAGGGTGCCCAAGTAGCCAGGAAAGCCAATGGCACCCTGACCTGTTCTAGAAACTGTGTGCAGCAGGAGGAGGGAGGTGATTGTCCCCATGTACTCAGCACTGGTGAGGCTGCACCTTGAGTACTGGGTCCAGTTTTGGGCACCTCAGTCCAAGGGAGTCATTGACATGCTGGAGTGAGGGCAGAGGAGGGCAACAAAGCTGGGGAAGGGCCTGGAGAAACAACCTGCTGAGGAGAGATGGAGAGAGTTGGGGCTGTTAAGTTCGAGGAAGAGGAGGCCTCATCACTCTCAACAACTATCTGAAAGGACACTGTAGAGATGTTGGTGCTGGGCTCTTCTCACAGGGAATAGCAACAGAAGCAGAGGGAAGGGCTTCAAGCTTCAACGGAGGAGGGTTAGACTGGACATCAGGAAGAAGTTCTTCCTGGAGAGAGTGGTCAGGCACTGGGATGGGCTGCCCAGGGTGGTGGGTGAGTCCTCATCCCTGGATGAGTTTAAAAGTTGCTTAGATGTGTTGGGGGCTTGTGGTTTAGGGGTTACCTTGTAGAGTAGGGTTGCTGGTTGGACTCTGTGATCCCAGGGGCCTTTTCCAACCTGAATGATTCTGTGAAAATATTGACATTTCTTGGTTCTAGAATTGAGCAGCCTCTCACTCTTTATCATTAACTGATTCCAATACTCTGAAAGCTTTTGTGCAGCTGGAGATCTTAGTTGCTAAAAGCCCTTTATTTCATCAGGAAGAGGCTGGCTAAGGAATCTCCAGGTGGGGCTCGATGCCACAGCCTCTCGCGACCGCAAAGAAACCACAATGCATTCTGTGCCTGCAGAGCACATGCCATTACGGGTCCTTTTGGCCAGCACACCGCAGGCTTGTCCTGAAGATCCCAGTCACCACTTGGTGGGGAAGCTGTTGGTACAAACTCAGCTGCAGGGGGAGAACTTGTGTGCAGCAGGCAGGTTCTGTCAGAGCCAGGATTAGATCTGAAAGTGTCGGATGTAGAAGAAGGGTGTCTGAGCTTGTGTGCTCTTTGCTGAGTAGTGGAGATAGCAGCCTGGAAAGAAATGTCAAGTGCTTGGTTCAGGTTGCTGTGGAGGGGTGATAACACGACTCTCCTCTGCCTGCAGCACGCTCCTTGAAGTTTGGCCGACAGACTGGAGGGGAAGACACAGATGGAGCTGCTGGCTATGATGCCTATTGGAAGAGTCTCTCCTCCAGCAAAGCTGGAGATGCAGGTGACCGTGAAGATGAATACGAAGAGTACGAAGCAGAAGACGACGACGATGACGACAATGATGAGGGAGGGAAGGATTCTGATGCCGAGGCCACGGATATATTCAGCAATTTGAACTTAGGAAGGACCTACGCTAGTGGGTACGCACATTATGAGGAACCAGAAGATTAAACTGGGTGTGCTGGCAAGCTAAATGCACTTGGAAGGAGCCAAACAGTGCTCCACTTGAGCAGGAGGATAGCTCAGTCAGGAACTTGCATATCAAATTAAAGGGGAAAGAATGTGGGACCCCTGCAGTAACCCTGAGTGAGATTTTGGGATCGGTCAGTATTGGATTCATGGCTGAGCATTAATGTTCCCTTCGAGCAGCAGAAGCTGCTTTGTCCTCAAGCCACTGAATGTCAGGGTTCGCTGTCATTTTCTCCTCTCAGTACAGGAGCAGCGGAGAGCTGTGCAACTCGTCCCATGTGCTCATCAGAAGTTAGGTTATTTTTTCACTAGCCTCGTGAACCAATACCCTGGGATTAACGTAGTGGTGAGATGGTGTCTGGTCTGCACAATAAAAGTCATTTTACTCTGCATTCTCTGAGGAGCTGTCATAAGTACTGATCTCTCTTGAGCAGCTGTAAAGCAGCTTTTTGTGAAGTGTGATTTGCCACTAAAGTAACTCGCAGGTGGGGCAGAGCAGCGTGGTCTTCTCCAAACCTAGGCATTGCCTTTTCATCACTGTATTAGATACTAATTAATATCTTACAGGTGCAGTGCAGCTAATCAGAGATTCTACCGTAATAGGAAATGTTTGTGTAAGCTCTCTGCCACTGAAGTCCAAAAGACAAATTCCAGTGAGATCAGTTTTTTCTGTGCCTAGTTTTCAGCTGTTTTACTTGGTCACCTTACCCCAAGGGTCAGTACTGGCACCAGTACTTTTCAGTCTGGTCGTTAATGACTTGGATGAGGGATTAGAGAGCACTGTCAGCAAGTTTGCTGACACAAAGCTGGGAGGAGTGGCTGGGCTGCTGTTCAGTGGGACCTGGACAGGCTGGAAAGTTGGTCAGGCAGAAACAGAATGAACTAACAAGGGCAGTGTAGAGGCTGGCATCTGGGCAAGAACAACCCCAGGTACTACTATAGCTTGGGGACTGATCTGTAGCAGAGCAGTGTAGCAGAAAGGGACCTGCGGGTCCTGGTAGCCAGCAGGATGGCCAGGAGCCAGCAATGGGCCCTTGTGGCCAAGAAAGCCAATGGCATCCTGGGGTGGATCAGAAGGGAGCTGGTTAGCAGATCAAGAGAGGTTCTCCTCCCCTCTACTCTGCATTGGTGAGATCACATCTGGACTGTTGTGTCCAGTTCTAGGCCCCTCAGTTCCACAAGGACACACAGAGCTGCTGGAGAGAGTCCAGCACAGAGCCACAGAGATGATGAAGGGAGGGGAGCATCTCCCCGATGAGGAAAGGCTGAGGGAGCTGGGGCTCTTCAACTTGGAAAAAAGAAAGACTGAGGGGTGACCCCACTGATGTTGATAAATATGTGAAGAGTGGGTGTCAGGAGGATGGAGCCAGGCTCTGCTCAGTGTCATCTAGTGATAGGACAAGGGACAGTGGGTGTGAGCTGGAACAGAGGAGGTTCCACATCAATATGACAAGGAACTTCTTCCCAGTGAGGGTGCCAGAGCCCTGGAAGGGGCTGCCCAGGGGGGTTGTGGAGTCTCCTACTCTGGAGACACTCAAAACCCACCTAGACGTGTTCCTGTGCAACTTAATCCTGCTGTGGTGGGGGGATTGGACTGGATGATCTTCCGAGGTCCCTTCCAATCCCTAACGTTCAGTGGTTCTGTGAATAACAGTCTGTGGGGCATGGGTTGTAGTGAGAAAAAGAAACAGCAACAGAAAGATAAGTAAAGATGACACCCTGCCAGCAGCTGAACAACAGAGAGCGAGCTTTGGAAGGAGGGGATGCAGAACCACCACCATATGCTCACAACTGGCCTTTTCCACACCCTTAAGCCTGGGCATACAGGCCAGAAAGCATCATGCAAAGCCTAACGGGGGTTGGTTCGCCAAAGCACTCTCAGCTCCAAGTGAGCACTGGGGAGCACCGTACCATTTCTTACCAGGCATTTGGTGTGTGCAACCCCCCTGACCAGACATAGAACACTAAGAGTCGTTTAGATTACATGCTCAATGAGATGTAGAGGACAAATCCCATTTGTTGCAGCATCTCCCTTTGAGTTGCACACCTTTCAAAGGCCCCACCACAACATTCACCACACGCACCATCCTGAGGCACCCCAGAAGCGCTGCCTAAGCAGGTAGTGCCAACGCAGAACACAGGGTGCACCAGCTAGCTTTCTTGTACCTTCAGAAGGACACCACCACGCTCCAGGTCTCCACAAACCCTCAACAAATGAGCATCTTCAGAAGCCTTCCCATCCAGGAACAGTTCTGACCGTGGTTCCAGTCAGTAAGTTTTAGTCCACTGAGCGGCACCCAGTGCACGCTGGATACGAGAGTACAGATCATAGAATCACAGAGTGATGAAGGCTGGAAAAGACCTCCAAGGCCAGCAAGCCCCCAGCAAGTCCAGTTGCCAGCCCAATGCCAGCCCAGTCATTAAACCACAGTTACCACTTTGCTCTGTCAGATGCTCATAGCCTGCCCCGAGTCCAGCTACAAGGGTACAGCACCTGCCAGTGGCCCCATGTGGCCACCCTTGAGAGCACTGGAGCTTACTCACAAAGGGAATCAGCACCACAAGCTTTCCCTGCTCCCCAGGCCCAGGAACCCCCTGCTTTTCTTTGCAACAGTCACCCTAGCCCTGTAGATACACAAGAAACCAGCACTCACCCCCGCACAGAGCAGCTCCTCTGCAGCACAGACACTCAGCTACGTCCCTGTGTGCTCCCCAGTTTATAACCTTCCTGCCCAGCTGCAGCCTTTCAGCAGGGCCCTGCCAGGCCCCCCGATGGCACAGGTGAGCCTGGCCTCTCCCTGCAGCTGGCCCTCAGCCTCTGCAGGCTCTGCCTGTTGCTGCCGGGTGAGCTGCTGTGTGACGAGCACCAAGTCCTGCCGCACCTTCCCGCTGCTTCAGAGGACACAGTGCAGCAGCACAGAGTGCACGCAGCGTTTGTGCTGTGCAGAGTGTGGCAGATCTCCCGTGCCGTGCTGTTCCATCACCGCTCCATGAATCTGCAGGTGATGATGCACATTTCCTGCCGGCCCTGGGTGCTTCATCATTAAAACACTAGCACTCCTGCTGCAATGCCTTCATGATGTATTCATGCAACGATCTCCGCTGCTAGACAGCTAAGATACAACCTCATGGCCCTTCACATGCTGTAGTTTGTCTCTGAGTGCTAAAAACAACTCCCCAAAATAGCTGTGTCAGCAAAAATGAGCCACAGCCCCTCCTGCACAATTGAGATGCACCCCATGGTCTGTGTCCAGTTAGAGAGGTTTGGTTCCAGCTGTGCAGGGAAAGTGGCAGTGTTGTCCCACGTGCCCCATTGCCGGTCTCACAAGCTGCACCCCCTGGGTGACAGGCGCTGCTGGAGCTGACAGGCAGCGACCTGACCTGTGCAGCTGCAGGATGGGGTACGGTGTGCCCAGCTCAGCTCAGGTCACAATACCCCAGCAGCTCTGCGTCCTTCTGGAGCTGAGGAGCCCAAAACTGGACAGCAGAGTCCCATCAAGACCCCTTTCCTTCAGAAGAAACTGATTTGATTTTCTGGCTGCCGGGGTGTGAGGAGAAGGAAGCAGAGACCCTGCAGAGGCAGAAGGGTTGTTTTCATGTTTGGCTTTCTTTCTACCACACAGAATTCAGACAGTGAGTAAACCTTCCCCATCTGTGCCTGTGCAGAAGTAGGTTACATTGCCCGGAGCAACCACGCCAACTCCAGACTTCTTATAGAACTCCCAGCTTTAGGAGTTTTGGGCGGGTACCTCTGGAGTTGCTTGCCAGGCACACAGAAACCAGGCAACTGAAGTCAGGCTGGGAGCTTCATACCCCAGTTATCACGCAACCACCAGCGTGCAGCTCAAACTAGAGCAACGCTGCTTTCACTCTGTCAGCTGGCCAGCAGTGTGGTTTACGTGGCGAGTAACACTCTGCTGTCAGAGCAGGCCCCTCCGTTCCAGAAGGACACAGAGCTGCTGAAGAGGGTCCAGCTCTGAGCTCGGGGATCCTGCTGTGGCAGGGAGATGGGACTGGCTGATCTTTCGAGGTGCCTCCCAATCCCTAACGTTCTGCGATCCTGTACGAGCAGAGCCTAGCGGTACAAGTCAGGGCTCAGCGGCCCTGCACTGTTAGTGGCAGCTGCACTGGTGACAAGCACATTTCTCTGCAGACTCTGCCTCGTTCCTGCTGGTGCTCAAGAGCATATGGCCATGGCTGCACGGGTGAGACAACCACAAGTCACACCCACACAGGAACTAGGGAAGAAATAGTCCTGATCGTTCAAAGCATATGGACCCAACGAGGCCTGAAAGGCGGGCTGAGCAGAGGGCTGATGGACACTCTGCGGGCAGCAAGTGCCTGCGTGTCTCCAAGGGCGGTCTGCAAAACGTGGCCTGGAAACAGATGTTTGCCTCGTGCCACATGCATCAGGATTAAGCTCTGAGTTTAGCAATGATTAGAGTCCCAGGCAAGTTAGGGAGAGGCTGCAGAGCACAGAAGCCTGCTGGCAAACACTTCATTTTCCACTTCCTTAGCGTGCTACTAGCCAGTGACTCACAGAATCCCAGAACACCAGGGGTTCAAAGGGACCTTGGAAGATCATGCAGTCCAATCCCCCGCCACAGCAGGATCCCCTAGATTCAGCAGCACAGTGAAGCCCTGCCCAAGCCAGAGAGCTTTGAATTCTAGCTCGACTTCTGGAAGCAAATTCTTAAAACAATAAATATTTATGACTGCAATTAGGAGTGGTAATGAACGAGCAGGCGCTCTGACACAGCTTCTGGAGTGGATTTTGCTCAACTTGCTCGTTCCTAACGGGGTCAGAGAAGCTGTCTGTGCCGAGACGGGGCGAATGGAGTGATTTGCCTGTGAGGTTTGCAAAAGCATTGATAGCTTTTCCCAAAATAACCCAAAACGATAAGAACACAATTCCTCTGCAAAACCAAACTGCACACTTCAGCATCCTTCCTCCTGGAGGGCTCCTCTGTGTAGAAATGACTCTAGTTTTTTAATCTGCCAGGTGGTTTGCATCTGATAGCCAAATACTGCTGATGGAAACCACCAGCTCCTTCTGCTTGAAGCTCCTTCCCCCTGTACTCAGCACTGGTGAGGTCATACCTTGAGTACTGGGTCCAGTATGGGACATCTCAGTGCACAGGAGACATCGAGGTGCTGGAGCAAGGGCAGAGGAGGGCAATGAAGCTGGGGAAGGGCCTGGAGAGTCAGTGTGATGAGGAGAGATTGAGAGGGTTGGGGCTGTTTAGTTTGAGGAAGAGGAGGCTGAGGGGAGACCTCATCACTCTCTACAACTATCTGAAAAGACACTGTAGAGATGTTGGTGCTGGGCTCTTCTCACAGGTCATTAGTGACAGAAGCAGAGGGAAGGGCTTCAGGCTCCAACAGGGGAGGGTTAGACTGGCCATCAGGAAGAAATTCTTCCTGGAGAGAGTGATCAGGAACTGGACTGGGCTGCCCAGGGTGGTGGTTGAGTCCCCATCCCTGGATGAGTTTAGAAGTCACTTAGACATGGTGTTGGTGGCTGTGGTTTAGGGGGTGACCTTGTAGAGTAGGGTTGATGGTTGAACTTGATGATCCCAGGGGTCTTTTCCAACCTGAAGGGTTCTGTGATTATGTGCATCCACTTTGTATGACAAGAGACTTTAAAAGGAGGGACTGCAGCCGTTATTTTGTTAGACTTTGTCAAAACATCCCCAGAAGAGGCAGGAGAACACACTGGGAATTGTTAGAGTAGCCTGCTGGGACAATAATTACAGGGCCAGCAGGTTGTCCTCTTGAGACCAGCTTTCTTCTCAGCTGCTGTACTTGATGAAGTAGGACCCTCAGCCAGACTTAGGCTGAGGTTTTCAGGTCCCACATGTCCTGCTCAGCTTCCCAGCATAAATTTCTATAGGCAGAGCTCTGTGCTGCTTGCCCTGAATACATTGAGATGAACAGAGAGGAGAAGTAGCAGCAAAGGGGCAAAAAATAACCATATAGGAGCCTTTTACTGCTGGATACATGGATAAAAATATATTGCTTGTGACTCCAGCAAAATGAGAGTCTACTGGTAGAGAGTTTTACTACAACCTGTCTTGTCTGTGCACTTGGGGGCTTCAGAAGACCGGCTTTATTGGAATGGAGCTGGGAAACAACGGGATCGTTGGCCCAAGCCTACAACAAAAGCTCCCTCGCTATAAAAACACTCTTAGCAGCCTCACAGAGAGGGTTTTATGGAAACAAGAATCCTACATTTAAAGCAAGACTGCCTTTGATGTGAATCCTGCACAGAGATATCAAAGGGCCCCTGGGATCCCGTTTTCTTCCGTGCGCACATCCCAGTTCCTCCCTTTGCTAACAGGGCGCTGGGGAGGTGTGTTCTTTCCAGTGGCTGAACCAGGGCATCTCTGGAGGACTGTGAGGACACAGAAAGCTCCTAAAGGATGTGCTGGTGCTGCGAGCGCAATTGGCTCCTCGAAGGGGGAAGAGTTATGTTTCCTTCTCCCATCGCTTCTGTCTCTGCACTGTGTCTGCTTCATCCTGCAGCTTCTTGCGCAGCAGAAGTGCGCGAGGAACGTGGTTCACCAGCCAGAATCAGCTCCTGACACAGCTTCACAGAACATCACGCGTTGGAAGGGACCTCAAAAGTTCAGCCAGTCCAATCCCCCCACCACAGCAGGGTCCTCTAGACCCAGTGGCACAGGAACACATCCAGGTGGGTTTGAAACGTCTCCAGAGGAGACGACTCCACAACCACCCCACCCCAGGCAGAGCCCCTTCCAGTGCTCTGTCACCCTCACCGGGAAGAACTTCCTTCTCCTGTTGATGTGGAGCCTCCTAATGCCAAGATACATAGCAAGACACGTACAGAGACATACAGTGCTCATGTCACTCCAGGGTGACTACAGACCCACAGCCTCAGCTCTATCAATTTTCCCCAGACCTGTGTTTTCTCAGGAAGACAAAGGAGACACTTCAGACCGTGGCTGGAAGGCACGTCCGTACAGGTTACCTTCACTTCCACGTGTCACCATCAGCAGTGTCACCATCTCACAGAGTGGCTCCTCAGTGTCAGCTCCTGTAACAAGAAGAGGAGCAAGCCTGTCTCGCGCTATCTCATCCGCGCCCCAGCCACTGCCTTCTCCCGCTGCGGTCACTGGGCTGGCACATCTAAGCTTCTCACCAACTTGCATCCACGCAATCTGGAGGACTCCTCTCCTGACTGAGTAGAAGCAGCAATGTCACATCACAGCATCCATTAAGGATTGGAATGGACCTGGAAAGGTCATCTAGTCCAATCCCCCCGCCACCACAGCGGGATCCCCTAGAGCCAGTGGCAAATGGCCCACAACTGAACTGCAGGCAAACCCAGTGACAGCTGGGAGGACTGTTATGGAGACATGACGGTTGCCTGGGGAGGATGAGGGGAACAAAGGTTGCAAAACCTTGCAGAGAAACTCACTTCAACAGTAAGGGGAACCAAAACAAAGGAAGCTGAAAGGAACTGATGGCAGGGAGCGCTGGGGAGCAGAAGATAGGTCCTGGGAAGATCTGGCAGAGGGCACAGGTTCTCTAGCCCACAGCATTCGCAGATCCAGGCCACTGCACAGTGACAGCCAACAAAAAACCCTACTTACTTTAAAAATCAGCCCATTTTCTGGTTGGAAAAGACCCCTGGGATCATCGAGTCCAACCATCTACCCTGAGTTACAAGTTCACCCCCAAACCAGACCCCTCAACATCTCGTCCAAGTGGATGAGCACCCAGGACCCAACAGGTGATGTCAAAGGCAGTGTGATTTTTCATCAGTGGACTTCTTCACAGGGTCATTAATCTTCTCAGTCACCTCTAGGCACCTCTTAGGACTTCCTGTGTCCCCACCCATAAACCACGGGCTGCTCAGGGCGTGCGAAGGGGTCAGAAGCAGGTTCTCACAGCGCTGAATCCTGCCTGGTCTCATTTATTATCACCTCCTCCTCATTCTCTGAGGCTTAAATTATTCCTTGCCTAGGAACGCTGCGACGCTGACTTTATACTGCGGTGGTAAAATTGAGGTGTCAGTTCAGGAAAGCCTACACTTTGATTTTTGTGGGCGGCTGTAAACTACAACAACTAAAGGAGTCACCGTGAAAAACTCCTCGGGAGTAATGCCGAGGTCTTGTGTAAACAACACACACAGGTTTCACAGAAAATAGTCAGACTGCTGAGAGTAAAATGAGAAAGCTGACGAAGGAAGAGGATGGGAAGGTACCCGTGTAAATGCTGAAGAAGAACAAGGACCTGGTAATGAGAGCTGCTCAGAAAATGCGGACTTAGGCAAACCTCTGCAATGTGAATTGGGCAGGACCTACACTAACCCGTTCTAGGGAGCTTCTTTCCAAAACACTTCCCCAGTGCTTGCTATCTCTCATCAATTTCTTGCATTCACAAGAATGCAAGATTGATTCACAGAATCCTTCAGGTTGGAAAAGACCCCTGGCATCACTGAGTCCAACCAGCAACCCTACTCTACAAGGCCACCCTCTAAACCACAGCCCGCAACACTACATCTCAATGACTTTTAAACTCAGCCAGGGATGGGGACTTGACCCCCACCCTGCGCAGCCCATTCCAGGGCCTGACAAGTCTCTCCCCTGTTGGAGCTTCAAGTCCTAAAAGTTGGATTTGCCTTATCATCGATAAGTATCCTCGGCTGAACTCCGAAAGGAATCTGCTCAGCGTGCTGCCCGCCACCTGGTGCGCTGCTGCTCACCACGTCAGCGGAGAAGGATGTTCCAGCAGCAGCTGCCATCTCCCTAGCCCTCTCCCTCTGGCTCCAGCAGTAGACAGAATCCCAGCAGGATGAGGAAGGATGAACAGATGGCTAAAGCCATTACTGACATTCTTATGGAAGCAGAGTCCTGCCCCTGAGCTCGTTTAAGTGCAGCTTGTGGCGCGGTTCCTCTTTCGCCCAGCAAGTGCTGCTGAGATGGAGCACGCACGCAGGCTGAGGCAAAAGGCAGTCCTGAGGACAAGCAGGACACAGACTGAAGGGTGGGCGTCAGGAGGATGGAGCCAGGCTCTGCTCAGCGGCATCAGCGGAGAAAAGGTTGGACTCCATGACCCTAGAGATCCTTTCCACCCATGATGATTCTATGATCCAATGATAGGACAAGGGGCAATAGTATTAGATGGAACAGAGGAGGTTCCACATCAATATGAGAAGGACCTTCTTCACAGTGAGGGTGCCAGAGCACTGGAAGGGGCTGCCCAGGAGGGTTGTGGAGTCTCCTTCTCTGGAGACATTTCAAACCCACCTGGCCATGTTCCTGTGCGACTGGATCTAGGGGATCCTGCTCTGGTGGGGGATTGGATGATCATTCTAGGTCCCTTCCAATCCCCAATGTTCTGTGAATCTGTGAGGATGCACACAGAATCACAGACTCGCTGTACTTGGAAAAGACCCCTCCCTGGGACCATCAACCCTACCCCACAAGGTCACCCCCAGAACACACGGAGGACCACAAAGCAGTCCACGGGAACATCACTCGTCTCAGGACAGTAAACGCGCAGCTGGGAGGAAGTGGTGCAAGAGCTGTGGGAAACGGCGGCTCTGGGACCCGTTACCACAGCTACTGCAAGAAAACAGTTCACACGATGAAGCAACAGCCGTGAAGAGGGGGATTGTTCACGGCATGAGTGAGGCTCGCAAAGACACTCGGAACACTCGGCTGTCACTCCCGCCGCCAGAGCAGACAAGCGCCAGACGGCTGACCGCAGCTGACACGCACTTCCAGAAGCGCCGACGAAGCAGCAGTACTTGCCTTGACACCTAGATGCAGGCAGCACAGAGCACCAGGAGCACCAGGAGCACCAGAACAATTCCTCCGTGCATGCACCCCAGCGAGCGGACAAGGTGCAGGTTCGTGAGTCATTACTTCCTAATTAAAAGGCAGTTACACTCTAACGAGTTCCTGGAATTCATCTTCGTAGTCTCCTTCTCTTGCATAAGCCTGGGACTAGAAGATCCTTCGAGGTCCCTTCCAGTCCCTAATGATTCCATGAATTGAGCCAGTGGTCCTTTTGGTGGAGCACCTCAACTTCAGCAGCTGGTGGCACACAGTGTCACAGAACAGTGTTGCCTGGTTCAGAAGGGACCTTAAACACCACTTAGTTCCACCTCCCGCCAGGGTCTCCCACCAGACCGGTGCTCAAAGTACAGCCTGGCCCTTCACCACTTTCAGGGAGGTGGTAACCACAGGCTCTCCAGGCAACCTGTTCCGGTGCCTCTGCACCCTCACAGCGAAGAGCACATCTCACGCGTGAGAGACCTTCACTTCTTGCAGGTCGCTGGTGTGACTTCTGAGGTACGCTTCTCCCCTGTTGATCCTGACAAGGTCTGACAGTAAGGTTTATAAAAAGCTCTCCCAGCAGCCCTCCAGAGCAGAGCTACCCAAGAAATGGCACGTCAGCGAAGCAAGAAGCTTCCAACACGGTAAAATGCCATCTACAGACTGTCCCTTCTTCTCACCCATTTTGTTCTCCAGAAAGCAGCCCCTGCCAGCTTGGTGACTGTTCATCACTGTGTCCTGCTCCAGAGCCCAAGCATGCAGGGAATGTGTCAGAGCTTGTATTTCTGCTGATTGCAAGCCATGTGCTGTTCAAATCTGGTCGGCACAGATTTGATAGTCTCTTTGGGAGCTCTGGTGGGATCTCCATCTCTCCTGCTGCCTTGCAGTAGTAGCCTTGTTTAACATCAGTGTCTGAAGCTGGAAAGGAAAGCTCTTCACCTCTGGGATCTCTGCAGTGGAGCCTCCCTCGTCCTCTTCAGACTGCTTCACAGTGATGGCAAGGATCAACAGATGAGAGGGACTAGGGAGATGTTTGGCTGAAACACCTTTTTGTTCACATGTTTCACCCCTCAGTCTCCTTTTCTCCAAGCTCAAGAGATCCAGCTCCTTCTGCCTTTCTTCATCAGGGAGATGCTCCCCTCCCTCCATCATCTCTGTGGCTCTGTGCTGGACTCTCTCCAGCAGTTCTGTGTCCTTCTGGAACTGAGGGGCCTTCTTGAAAAGTTTGGAGTAGTCCTGTAGTTTAAACCAGAGCAAAGCACCTACACCCAAACCAGGCAGAGACAGCCTTTGCACCTCCTAGGCTGTAGCACAAAAGGAGAAGGCAGGAGCTCTGAGCAAACTGACCTAGTTGGAGATGTCCCCGCTCACTGCAGGGCAACTGGGCTAGGTAACCTTTAAAGGTCCCTTCCAACCCAATGCATTCGTCAGCTCCATGGTTCCGTGGCATTCCTGAGGGCAGTGGGAGGTGTGTTTTCTTGTTGGAGACAGGAACTCAGTGCACACTAGCAAACTGGGTCTAATATTGCAAAACTCCTGGGTGGAGAGGCTTCAGCCCATTTTTCTCCCCGGCACCACCAGCTGTCACCAACTGCTGTGTTACAGAAGAGCCAGAATGCTTAGACTGATCGTCCGCATTGCACAAGCTCTGTCTCAGCAACGGCCCACTTAACATTGTCACTGGTCCCTGTTCCTGCCATTCTAGTCGCGGAAGGAGAGCTTTTCCTAACCATTCCTTGGCAAGAGTGGAAATCTGTTTCCTTGTGCAGCAACGACGTTACACAGTGGTCAGGCAACAGAAGTCAGGATCCTGCAGAGAACCATCCACAGAGTTCCTCCCAGCAAGTGCAGAGTCTGGCACCTGGGCAAGAACAATCCCAGGGACCAGTACAGGTTGGGGACTGACCTGCTGAAGAGCAGCAGAGGAGAAAGGGACCTGGGGGTCCTGGTGGCCAGCAGGATGGCCAGGAGCCAGCACTGGGCCTTTGTGGCCAAGGAGGCAAACAGCAACCTGGGGTGGATCAGAATGGAGGTGGTTAGTAGATCAAGAGGTTCTCCTCCCCCTCTACTGTGCCTCAGTGAGACTGCATCTGGAATAAGGAACTTCTTCATGATGAGGGTGACAGAGCCCTGGAAGGGGCTGCCCAGGGGGGTTGTGGAGTCTCCTTCTCTGGATACATTTCAAACCCACCTGGCCATGTTCCTGTGAGACTGGATCTAGGTGATCCTGCTGTGGTGGGGGGATTGGGCTGCGTGATCATTTGAGTGATTGTTAATGAGAGCCAGGACTGCACCCACAGGTCCTGTGGAGTCCTCCCAAGTTCACGATGCTGCAAGACATTGAAGTTCTGTCTGAGCAGCAGTACCGAGTCGCTAACAACACCCACAGCTCTTTCACCAATTTCTGCTGCTATTAAAAGGCAAAGTTCCAACAGCCTTCCCCTTTGCAGTGTTGATTTGTCCCTGCATCTCCAGTGTACGCAGAATAAACCCCAATGTTCCTACATGTTTGCACAGGTGGGGAGTGTGGCCTTTCACAGGGATTTTGCCTTAATTAGAATCATCTGAAACAGGCAAAGTTTGCTTCTTTTCAAAGTCCATTTCCAGTGTCCACTTCAGACCAGTATAAATGGTCTGACATTAGATTAGGTCAAGAAGTCCCCTATAAACTACCACTACTGTTATTCAACTTAATTAAGGCAGGAGAGCAGGCAGTTTTAAATGGGAAAAACGTTGCTCCAAAGTGGCAGCAAGGAAAAGTGACTCCAGTGTTGTCATTAAAGCTAATTGAAAGCAAGAGTTCCTAAACGACAGTGTAATTAACAGGCTAATGAACACCATACTCAGACGGCTATTAACAATCAAGTTTGCAAACACACGTGGAAAGCTAGTTATCATTAGAGATATTACAAGGTAGACCTCCACAAACAAACTACAGAGCACTTGATCTGATGGTGATGATGATTCAATGCTCCTGCCATGCAGCAGTAATTAAATATTTAGCTCCCTCACCCTCCTATCAAATTAAGTGATAATTATCACTGATTAGCTAGAAAATGGGCAGTTTGAGAAACTCTGCTGTTCTGAATTTCTGCAGAGAACAAGGTGGTGACCAAAGCTGGGGAAGGACAGTGACTGCAGGCAGCCTATGCCTTCATGCACATATTTATCAGCATTAATGAGGTCAACCCTCAGTCTCCTTTTCTCCAAGCCCAAGAGCCCCAGCTCCCTCAGCCTTTCCTCAGCAGGGAGATGCTCCCCTCCCTTCTCCATCTCTGTGGCTCTGCGCTGGGCTCTCTCCAGCAGCTCTGTCCCCTTCTGGAACTGAGGGGCCAGAACTGGACTCCCGACAGATCCTTGTCCCCGGTCAGCTCCTGCAAGGTCCCTACTTTTATGTGCACGTCACAAAGCGCTCTCAGCAGGACAGACACCTTCTGTTCAGCTTGTTAACATGAAGAACGAAGTAAAAACACTTGTCTTTCAGAGCAAAGAATGGAGTAAAAGATGGTCCTTCAGAAGACTCCGAAAACACAAGCGTAGCCTCAAATGGTTTAGCCAACTCAGCTAAGTGGTGTTTTCCCAGAGGCTGCCAATGGACAAGCGTGCGCGCCCCGGAGGAACGTAAAGTAGGCCACTCGACAACCAGAACTGCTGCGTCTGGGTTGAGGACACGTCCGCTGAAACTGCAGGATTTCCTAAGAAATCTGAGGGGGAGGAAGGGAAATGCTGATTGAAAACCTCAGAGCAGATAATGCAGGGGGGGGGTTGGACTAGATGGTCTTCTGAGGTCCCTTCCAGTCCCTGATGTTCAGCGATTCCGTGAAAGAAAGGTTTTGCTTCCCTAGCAAACACTAGATGAAAAGACACAACACAAGAGCCAAGGTGTGATCACAGAAAGGAAGGAAGGAGGTAGTAACAAGCATTTCACTGCAGCTCTGCTGGACCGATTCTCTTAGAAGGCCTTGCACAGAGCTCCAGCCTGTAGGACATTTCAAACCTGCCTGGACACGTTCCTGGGCATCTTGATCTAGGTGGTCCTGCTCTGGCAGGGGGATTGGACTGGATGATCCTTCAAGGTCCCTTCCAATCCCTAAAGCTATGTGATTCTGTGAAGTAGATTTACAGGTCAGGAAGGTTAAATCTCATTAAGAAGAAGAATTCTGAATCTTCTCAGCTGAAGATTCAGACTGAAGATAGACTATAGGACAGTATCATCAGCAAGCAGCAAACTATTGAACGTACACGTGAAACATTACATTTCCTCTGCCTCTAGAAATGAGGCTTTCTAGATAAACACCTATTTCATGCATAATTGGTTCCCTCAAACAAACTGAAGCACATGGAACAAGTTCTTAAAACACATCTTCAACTCAAACATATTTAGTGGACAATATCAATCAAGACCATCTGGAGGAGACAGGAGAGAAACCCAAGAGAGTGGCAATTTGCATGAGAAGGTGGTTGAAATGAACCCAAAGCTTATTTCATACCTCTTGACTAAAAAATTAGGATGGCTTCACATCCAAGATTCTTTCCTGCACAATAACCATCACGACCCCAAGAACTACACTTTTGAGGCACTGAGAAGGGCCTGTAACATGGAACACAAATTGCTTTGCCTTAGTTTCCCGAATCTCTCTGTCTGGGGCAGCTCTTACACAGGTTAACGTCAAAGTTGTGACAACACGCGTAACTCACTTTGTAGTTCTGGATGGAAATAGGAAAAAACCCCAGTGCAGCCTCATGATTGACAGCAAAATCAGCACCCAGGATTCAAACAGGAGTGTTCTCAACCTTGATGCTGCTTAAAACTAGAGAAGAAAACCTGCTACTTGTTTCAGCAGACTATAAAACAAATACTTCTCACCTTCACCTCAGAGTAAAGCACCCACTTAATCACACCATCGACAGAAATATGGTTCTATCTGAAGTAATCAACCCTCTTCTGTTCTGCTGATTGCTTTAGCTGTCTGTAAAAGGCTGGTGTCTGAAGAGCCCAGAAAACACAGGCACACGCTGCTTTTAGCTGCAGCAAGTGCTGCCATTTATTCCAATTAGTTTACCAGCAGAAAATACACTTTTCAGCAAAACCATAGCTACAGGAGACTGTGAGGCTTGTACAATGTACTTACAGGCACACAGTGACCGTGGGTTTTCTAAGGGCTGTGGTCAATGCTTGTCTCAGCAACGAAGACAACAATAAATCAAGAAATCACAGAACATGAGTGATTGGAAGGGACCTCCAAAGATCATCCAGTCCAATCCCCTCACCACAGCAGGGTCTCCTAGATCCAGTCGCACAGGAACAGTCCAGGCAGGTTTTAAATGTCTCCAGAGGAGAAGACAGTCTGGGACTCCACAACCCCAACAAGCAACTCACTCAAACACTCTGCAACCCTCACTGAGGGCAGGTTCCATCTCATATTGATGTGGAACCTTCTCTGTTCCAACTCACACCCACTGCCCCTTGTCCTATCATTGGATGCCACTGAGCAGAGCCTGGCTCCATCCTCCTGACACCCACCCTTCACATATTTATCAACATTCATGGGGACACCCCTCAGTCTCCTTTTCTCCAAGCTGAAGAGACCCAGCTCCCTTCTGTTAAGTTTATGCTACGACAATTAAATTAGACAACAAAAAAAATCACTTCAAATCCAAATAAAGGATTTGAAAAAGAAGTGGAGGTATTGAAGCACCAAGAATTCAAGCTGACACACGGATGAACTTTACAACCAGGTGAAAAGAGTAAGGCTGGCCGGGCGTCTCTTACCGTAGTCAAGGCGAAGACTGGGTCGCTCTCTGTGTTGGCCACCAAGAAGAACCTTCATCTCTACTCCTGGCTGCATCCCAGTAGGTGCTGAGTGGTGGGGACACAGGCCACAGCAAACCTTGATGTGAGGGCCAGTCACCTCTGTTGACAGAGGGCACCCATGAGGGAAGGCCAGGCTCATGAGAGGCTCTGGAGGGGCTTTAATAGCCCTGAGGGGCTGCCCCTGGGCCTTGATTGACTG
>VXBP01007523.1:4989-34838 GCA_013400115.1 Rhinopomastus cyanomelas
CCCCCCCCAAATTCTGGGTCAAAACCAAAATTAATTCAATTTTGGGAAAAAACAAGACATTTAATTCTCCCCATATAAAGAGATAGTCACACAAAAGATACCTGGAGATTCATCACGGTGTTCTTACATAACTGAGCTAAAACGTCAAGCTCCAAGCCCTAAAAATGAAAAAAAAAAGACTTCCAACCATTCCTGATTCTGTGGAACTATGGTGTCCACTAAGATAATTTACAAAATGACACTGTTACCATTTGAGTGTTGCCCAAACTTTCGGGTAATTAGATTTGTGCTTTTGTGAATAAAAGTATATTTTAGCTTTAGGAGATGCTCCCATTAACCCTGAGGGTGACCTTTTCCCAAGGGTCTGGACAATGCCAGTCTATAAAAGGAAGCTAATTTCCTGGATTAGCTCTCCTGGGTCTGGGACATCTTCCCAGAAACATCGACAGGGGACATGTGTCTAGCTGCCCCCAGGCTGTACCTCCCCCACCCCCACCCTTTAGGGGATGGGTGCAGCCACCAACCCTCTTTTTCCCAGGACGCTGTGGCCGAGTAGCAGCTGCACACAGCATGGGCTCTCTCCCCCTTCCCCACTACCAGGAAGACCCCAGCTCCTGCTGGGTGTGGGCGCTCTCACTTCTTGAGAGTGCCACTGAAGTCAGCAGCTGACTGCTCTGCCAGCAGGAGATCAGATTCGCCACTGCTGATGGTGAATAGCTAAATCACTCTGGACACAACTGGTCATCTTTGAGGCCACCCCTATTAAAATTGATGAATTGCCACTGTTCACTGAAGCAGCAAGCCCTGCCTTCTTCTATGTGAGCAGCCTCCACTCTCCACTTCTTCACCACAGAAGCAATGCGTGATTTAAAGAGAACTGAGCCAGACTGACTTTCACTGCAGCTTTTGTCTCTGGAACAAGATGGGCTGAGCTATGAATGTGGCTGCGAGGCAATCTCTTCTGGAAACATCCAATGGACTGTGGTGAGATGATGAAACTGTTTCCCTTTTTCATTATGACTATGGAGAGGAGAAAGAGACTTCACCTTCTCCCTCCTGAAGCTGAACTGTAACTCCCTGGAACCCTCAAGCCCCTGGACTCAGCAGAGGCTGTGGACATTGTTTATCTGAACTTTTGAAAAGCCTTTGACACTGTTCCCCATAGAATTCTCCTCGACAAGCTGGCTGCTCATGGCTTGGACAAGCATACAATCTGCTGTATAAAACATTGATTGAATGGATGGGCCCAAAGAGTGGTAGTTAATGGAGTTAAGTTCTGCTGACAGCCTGTCACAAGTGATGTGCCTTAGGGCTCAATGTTGGGACCATCTCTGGTTAACTTTATTACTGATTATCTCAATAGGGACACGGAGTGTATCATTAGTAAGACTGCAGATCACATCAAGTTCAGTGGAAGTGTTCATCTGCCAGAGGGTAGAGAGGCTCTTCAGAGAGACTTGGATAGATTAAACTGATGGGCCAATGTTAATGCCATGAGCTTCAATATGGTGAAGTGTCAGGTCCTGCGCTTGGGCCACAACGACCCCCTGCAATGCTACAGGCTTGGGGAAGTGTGGCTGGAGAGCCTTCCAGCAGAGAGGGACTTGGAGGTGATAACTGACAGGAAGAAGAATATGAGCCAGCCATGTGCCCAGGTGGCCAAGAAGGTCAGTGGCATCCTGGCTTGTATTAGAAATAGTGTGGCCAGCAGAAGTAGGAAAATTAAGGTCCCCCTGTATTCGGCACCATTGAGGCCACATCTTGAGTATTGTGTCTAGTCTTGAGCACCTAAATACAAGAGAGATGTGGAGGTGCTGGAGCAGGTGCAGAGGAGGGCAACTAAGCTGATGAAGGGGCAGGAGAATAAATCTTATGAGGAAAGACTGAAAGGGCTGTGGCTCTTTAGTTTGACAATAGGAGGCTGAGGGGAGACTTCATCACTCTCTACAACTACCTGAAAGGACATTGTGGAGAGGTTAGTGCTGGTCTCTTCTCACAGGCAATTAGTGATAGAACAAGAGGGAATGGATTCAAGCTACAACAGGGTAGGTTTAGACTTGATACTAGGAAAAGGTTTTTCACAGAAAGGGTGATGAAGCACTGGAATGAGCTTCTCAGAGAGGTGGTTGAGTCGCCATCCCTGGATGTGTTTAAAGATCGTTTGGATGAAGTGTTGAGGGATATGGTTTAGGGGTGAACTTGTAAGGTAGGGTAGATGGTTGGACTTGGTGATCCCAGGGGTCTTTTCCAAACAGAATTATTCTGTGGTTCTGGCCACAGAGTGCGTCTCACATGACCCACTGGCACCATGTTGCCTTTAGTTTCAGCACAGGCATGGTCCCGTGTGACCAGCACTATATTGGGTTTGTTTCGGGTTGTGGAAAACTAGCACAGATGCTATGCTCTAGCTCTGCCTTTGAGCAACCAAGGTTTTTTTGTCTTCTTTCACTACTTCAGTCTTGATGTGTTTGTCTTCAGCTTGGAAGCTCAGCAGAGCATGAGACTCTTAATCTTTGGGTTGTGGGTTCATGCCCCATGCTGGGAGCCAACTGTATGCAGCAAATTTAAATCAATGAGAATTAGATCCTGCCCTCTTTGTGGCAAACTGGATTCATCTGTGAATGGAGCAAACTCCTCATTTTCCAACAGGTCATTGTATGGAAGTGCTTCTTCAGTAGCTTTACGTTTGGGCACAAGGGTCAGTATAGAGGTAAAGCACAGTGAATAAAGGGTGCTTCTGTGTCTCTCTGATCTGAACTACATGTTTACTCCAGGGTACATGTGTAAAGCAATGTGATATAACTCCTTTGTTTGTTTTATTTTGTTTTGTTTATATGTATATACATTTTGTGGGTATTTTCTTTTTCTGGATTGTGGATTCAATGAAATTCCTTTCTTTATAACAAGATTGCTTCATTGCTATTGAAGTCTCCTGAGATCAGGATTAGCGCTGGACTCACTTGAACTGACCTGCACCAATGTGACCTCCTACAGCTTAACCAAGCACAAGCCACGAACAAGGGGAGAACATTCTCTGTTTCAGTAAACCATGAAATCCAGACAAAATTTTCTGCTGTTCCAAAGGAACCGCATTCTCTCTCTCTCTCTTCACCACACTTCCAGGGTGAAATTACTTCTACAGTCTAGCTCAATGCCGTTTGAGTCCTCTCCGCGTGACAGAGAAGAAGATGTGATTTGAAGAATATGGAGTTCAAAGGAAGAAAGATAGGGGTAGGATGGAAACACAAAACTGAAACTCCAAACGCCCTTCTGCTGGCCCAAATTCCATCTGTTCACAGGAAACACATAAATTAAGCTTTCAGTTTTGGCTTGCAGTTCTCAAGAACAACAACAACAACATTTCAAACCATAAAAGGAGATGGTCCACAGTATTTCTTTTCCTCTCAAAATCAAAACATTGCCTTACATGTGAAAACATTACCTTACATGATACTTGTATTTGTTTAAGGAAAACATTTCTGTCATGGAGTGCTTTGTGTTCAGTAGTAAACAAGTTAGGCCTTACGTAGTATTTTAGTTTAAATGACATCTGAAACTCTAGCTGTATGCACATCTGATGATGTTTTATGTTTTAATGCACCAAAAATTCAGGGTTTATTATCCAGTTGGAGCAAAATATTTGTACTTGGGGATTGAGAAAATTCTGAAATTATATACATTCCAGCTTCTCAAATTTTTCAATAATTTTTGCTTTGCTAAGACTAGTTAATGAAAATATATTTGACAGCTTTCAAAATAAAATAAAGAAGACATTCTTAAACTCCTGATGATAAACATATGTATGACAGTTTACGGAGACCTGGTGGGACAGCTTGCATCACTGGAATGTGGCCATGGATGGCTATGTCCTTTATAGAAGGGACAGACCAGCAAGGCAGGGTGGAGGAGTTGCCCTCTATGTGAGACAGCAACTGGGATGCATTGAGTTCTGTCCAGGGACAGCATAGGAGAGAGTTGTGGGTGAGGATTAAGGGGCAGGCTGGTATGGGGTCCATGGCAGGCTGTTGTGGATGTCTATTACAGACCTCCAGATCAGAGTGAGGAAGCTGATGAAGTCTTCTACAGCCATCTGGCAGCAGCCTCACAGCTGCAGGCCCTGGTTCTCCTAGGAGATTTTAACTACCCAGATATCTGCTGGAAGACACACTCAGCCACCCACCCACAGTCCAGAAGGTTCCTTAAGTGCATTGCTGACAATTTCCTGATGCAGATGGTGGAAGAGCCCACCAGGAGAGGAGCACTGCTGGATGTTGTACTCAACAACAGGGCAGGTCTGGCTGAACTAGTGAAGGTTGGGGGTTGCCTTGGTTGCAGTGACCATGGTGGAGCTGCTTGGGTCTGCGGCTTTTCTCCGGTCTGGGGCACTACTTCTTAGGTCTGGGGCTGCGCGGCAAGTTGCGGCCAGGGTCGCTTCCAGACCCCGCAGCAGCAGGTGCCCACCGGCGCCGGGGTCAATTCGGGGCCACAGCTTGTTCGGGGAATGCGGCAGGTTGCGGCTGCTTCGGGAGCCACTGTCCTCCTGGAGCCGCTGTCCTCACCCCCCCCAACCGCCCGTTCCCAGGGCGGGGTGGGGGCGCTCCCTTCAGGGCCAAAGCCCGCGAAAAAGGAGGCCGCAAACAAAGACCCTGCCCTGGTTTTATAGGCTCCCCCAGCCCGCCTTTCAGGGGCAGGTCACAGGACAGACGCTTCCAGGGAAGGGTCCTGAGACCTGTGCAACCGGACACAGGTCCCCCAGAACACAACACAACTTTTCTTCCTCATGAAAGCACTTCTACAGGTTCTAGCAGTTCTCAAACTGCAACACCCCTCTACTCTGCCCTGGTGAGACCTCACCTGGAGTATTGTGTCCAGTTGTGGGCTCTTCAGTTCAGGAGGGATGTGGAGCTGCTGGAGAGGGTCCAGCATAGGGCAACAAAGATGATGAAAGTGGTGGAGCACTTCTCTTATGAGGAGAGGCTGAGGGAGCTGGGTCTTCTTGAGCTTGGAGAAGAGGAGACTGAGGGGTGGCCTCATTAATGTCTACAAATAATTGAGGGGTGGGTGTCAGGAGGATGGAGCTGGTGTCATCTGGTGATAGGACGAGGGGCAATGGCAATATTTGTAAGCTGGAACATAGAAGGTTCCACATCAACTTAAGAAGGAACTTCTTCCCAGTGAGGGTGACGGAGCACTGGAACAGGTTTCTGAGGATGGTTGTGATGTCTCCTTCACGGGAGATGTTTAAAACCCACATCAGTGTGTTCCTGTGTGACTTGGTCTAGGTGATTCTGCTGTGTCAGATGATCTTTCAATGTCTCTTCCAGTCCATAGTGATTCTATAATTCTAATCTATTATTCTAAAACTATTTTATTCCCAAATAATAGTTTGAAGTATTTTTTTTTAACTTAAACAGAGGAAAATATAGCCACATCGAAATTCATGGGTGTTTTCTATATTTGGAGGTGTTTAAAGATAGTTTTTCCCATTAAGAATAACTGATTTACGTTGCCTTCTCTCCCCTTCCCTTTCTCATACAATTCCTGTCTAATATGATCTTGCAGTGTTTCTGGCTAGAGATATGTGATGAAAGCTTTTAGTCCCCTTGTGTGCTCTAATCACAAAGGTCTTGTAAAAAGAAGCAGTGAAAGGTAGTACCAAAACCTTCCAGGGATCTCATCCTTTCTCTCATCAGATAAACAACATATGTCAGCATCTGACTTTGAACACAAACCAAACCACATATTTGTGGAACAATAGTTAGTGCTGGCATGTACATTGCTGTTTGAGGACTCAAATGAAAACACACACACAAAGCACAATCACAAATATTCTTTTATTCCTTAGGTTGTTAGTTGTCTACTATATTAAACATTTCTAATGAAGTGTCTGTAATTATGAATTCTGTATGAACCTTTAGATATTCACTAATACATGATACTAGCTTTTTGTGCTCTAATCAAAGTACTTGAATACCACATGGCTATTTATTTCATAAATTAGGAGGAAAAGAATTGTTTTTAGACAAGAGACATGACTAGTACAAAACTACAGAACAACTTTGAATTGAGCTAATCTAGGTGACAGGAGAACATAAAATTGCAGGTCTACTTTTATCCTTTAAGTGTAGAATTAATTTATCTTTTAATTTGTAAAAGCAATAATTTCCAAGATTTCCTTTCAAATCATGAATATTTTACTCAGAGCTCTCCCTGAGAGGGAGAAAACCAGCTTTTCAACCAGCTGGTACAGAGTCATATTTGGCATATGGAGCCTGGATTCAGTTATTGACTTTGAAGCCCATAAATACCCCCTTAACAACGGTGTTGTATGTAATACACAGCTTTGGGGAACTCCTTAACATAGACTTCTAAGGCATCCAGCCTGCTTGTCTACTAACAACACAATGGACAGCAAACCAGAAGAGTTGAATTTGAATTAGTTTGTTAAAATGCTGAGGCTGGCAGAAGCTGAGGACTCTTCTGTAACAAAATAAACACTGAGAATTTGTTTAATGAAGAATGAAACTAAAATCTCTCCTCTGTTTCTTAGAGACATGTTCAGCTCGTATTATCTGGTGCATTAATTAATAATGCTGAATTAATAATGCTGAAGAGTGATGTATGCTTTATGCAAGTTACAAGAAGCAACAATACAAATTAACTTCTAACACTAGTTGGGAAGCCATGAATATGTGTTTTCTTTACAGCTTCAAGTCAGAATATGATTTGGTTTCAATTCAACATTTTAGTATTTGCCTCATTATGCAATCAAAATGATTCTTCAGAGTTAGTCAGTTCACTCTTCTCAGTAAAATTACTTATAAATTCTTTTTCCTGTTATTTGTAAATTATCTTGTTCATTTGTCTGACAAAAATAATGTAAAGTTTTTATATGCTGAATGCTTCAATGCATGTGTTGTGCAGGCATGAAACAGCTAGGATCTATCACTGCCAAGTGATAATTAAACAAATTCGGTAAAAGAACCCTGGTAAAAGTTTTGTATGCAAAACTGAACCATGTATCTTCTGTTAGGAAGTTTCTTTTGATTTTTAGCAGAATACGTTCATACTGGTTTCTGGTTTGTCTTTTTTATATATACATATATACATTTTAGTACCAGTGAATGCAATTAAAATCAATTCAAAATGAGGAAGTTAGCTTGAAAGTCATTACAATAAGAAAGGTCAGTTGAGTAACAAAATTCCAAAAAATTTACCATATTTAGAGAATTAGAACAAAATGTGACTTCCTAACAGAATCCATAATTCATCAGTTCTGCTTAATTTCCAGGCTGGCAATAGAGTTGTATTAATTTTATAATAAGCTTTGCTTAAGGGGAATATTGTAAACTCATTATGCAAATTGTGTGCACGTAATTAAGTATTTCAGTCTAAATTCTGCCTCTAAGGGTGTTGGAAACCCAAGCCTACCATCACAACTGCTTTCACAAAAAAAAAAAAAAAAAAAAAAAAAAAAAAAAAAAAGTCTATGTTATAGAAGTTTCCCTTCTCTAGCACATTTTTTAGGGAAATCTGTTGCCATCCTGGGGCCCCAGCTAAAGCTGTTGTAAGAAATTCTCCTACCCTGTTTTGGCTCTCAGATTATTATCTGTCACTGACTTTTCAGGTAGGCAGCAACTAACCAGACAGAAGATTTTTGAGGGCAGTCAAATGAAACTTCAATACCTTAGATCATCTGGTCAAGATATCAGAAGTATAGATAGTGTTATCCTCTATAACCTCAATTGCAGGGACCAACACCTAGTGGATGAGGGAAAGGCTGTGGTAATTTTCTATTTGAAAAAGACTTTGACGCTGCATTTGACAGTATTCCCCAAAACATCCACCTTCAAAAACTTACAGCATGAGGCTTGAATAATGTCACATCCAACAGAAAGAAAGGAAAAAACCCAAACAAGTAAACAAACAAACAGCACCATTACACATACTCTGAGAAGATGGGACAAAACTATGTACAGTCTTTGGCATCAGAGGGGACCCCCTGGGGGAGGTGTATACACTGCAGGCAAACAAATGACTGAGACTTTCCCTGGGGCAGTGACTCCCTCCAGGAGTCTGCCAGGCATGGTGGCTCCAACCATCCACATTTAGTCTCTTCTCACTTTGGGGAAGGTCCTCAGGGCACCATGTGGTGTGGCCTACATATGGGCCAGCAGATTTGTTGGGACAGATTTGCGTACTTAAGATGGCAGCAGGAAGTCAGGTGAAACAGCATATGCTTCATCCCAGTCTCTTGGCAATTTTGCCAAAAGTTTGAGAATCACAAGTCTCTTTGGCTTCTCGAGCGTGCAAAGCCCAGCCAAGCAACAAAGGAAAACATCAAACACCCCTTTTACTCTCTTGTTTACTCAAGAGTTTCCCATTTTCTCAGTTGCGGTTTTGACATAGCTCCTCCACCCATGGCCAGAACAAAGACAAGATGGTGTTGGCCACATGGACAAGATGGTGCTGGTTGCAAGCAGCAGCAGCATCAGAGCTGCCCCGCCCAGGGCTTTGGGGCTCTCTTCCCCCTGGCTGTGGGTAGCGTGGGAGGCCAGGAGGACGTTGCTCAGCAGTCTTGACTGCCATCTCAGTTGACACAACCTGTGGGATGAGGCCTTCTCTTGAAAATCTTTCCACACCTAAAAAGGAGAACCCTGGGTGATACAACCAGGCTCTTCCCACCCATGACTGGAGGCTGAAACTGCAGCCTCCATAGGTGGGGGGCTGCAAGAGAGACCAGCAAAATTGTTTCTATGCAGAAAAGTACAATAGCAGAAACCCATGGTTTCAAATCATGACAGATAAGTACATACTGCATAAGACATATATTAGTTGGATTGCCAAGTCCGAAGATTGATGGTGAATGGAAATAAATTGGGCTGGCATTCAGTCACAAATAGTGTTTCATAGTCTTCAGTATTGGGGCCTCTTTAGTATCTTTATTAATGGTCTGAGTGCACCCTTGGTGAGTTTTGAGATTACACCAAGGTGGGCAGGTTCATTGATTTACTGGAGGGTACAGAAGTTTTACAGAGGGCTCTGGACAGGCTAGAGTGATGGACCAAGATTATATGTATAATGTTCAACATGATGAAGTGCTAGGTCCTTCTCTTGGGTGATAACAACCCCATGATAGTCTACAGACCTGGGGATGTGTGGTTGGAAAGCTGCACGCTAGAGAAATATCTGGGAGTATTGATTAGTAGTGTCCAGAACATGAGCCAGCAGAGTGTCCATGTGACCAAGAAAGCTATTGGCATCCTGGTCTTCATCAAACATAATGTGTCTAACAGGACTAGAGAAGCAATCATTCCTCTGCACTCAGCATCAGTGAGGCCTTACCTCAAAGATTTTGTTCAGTTGTGGTCTCCTCACTAAAGAAAGATGTAGCAGTACTGAAGTGTGTCCAGCAAAGTGTAATGAAGATCATTAAGAGTCTGTAGCACAATTCCTGTGAGGAATGGCTGAGGGAACTGGGGGTCTGGAAGAAGAGATGAGAGCTTATCACTCTCGACACCTACCTGAATGGAGTTTGGAGTGAGGAGGGGATTAACCCCTTTTCTCTAGTGATACATGACAGGAAGAGAGGCACTGGTTATTAATTGAGCCAGTTTATGCTGGACAGTGGGAAGAATTTCTCCACCAATAGTGCTATCAAACATTGGAGTAGGCTGCTCAGGGTTCTGGTGAAACCACCATCCCTGGAGGTGATTTCTACATGCCTGAACATATGTAGAAGGCATGTAGTTGAGGGACATAATTTAGGGTTGTCCAGGCAATGCTAGGTCAAATGTTGGACTTGAAGATCTTAAAGATCTTTTCCAAGAATTCTGTGATTTTAGTATACTCTCAGATAAATTGAGTCAGGGAAACAGTCAGAATTACTGTATCCTTAAAAATTCTTACCTGTATACATATCACCTGTTAAGTAATGATCTTTCTGTGTTAGTAAATGTGTCTGAAACTCGAACATATATGATATGTTGGGAGGAACTAATTAAACATGCCATTATTTCCACAAGAAAACATTTTGAAAGAAAAACAGTCAGAAAGTCCTTTCATGTTGCAAGTATTTTACAAGGCATTTACAAATACTTCACCCTCCTGAATTGAGACAACAAAACCAAATGTTCTGAATATACTTCTATGAATATATTGGTCATCTCCAGTTAGTAACTAATTGAATCTTATTGACTTTACCCAAAGTCATAAAGCTGAAATCATTATGCCAGTTCACCAGGCTGCATTCCAGGCTATTATATTACAGTGCTTTGATCCCGAATGTATGACTCCTGAAGAAATCAGAATTTATTGCAGTAAGATAGTACAGCTTGCTTATCACTACTGGCAATAGATAAAGGTGTTTTGGTATTATGGTAACTCTTTCAGGAAAAAAACTAGAGGATTACTGTGATTAGGTCCTGTGTTCTTGACTGCCATGCAACTTTTATCCCCTTAAGTCATCTCAACCCGTGTTAGAGTACCTGATATATGTTCTGTAAATGCATCACAGAAGAGTATCACAGTCTGTAAAGTAATGTACATAAAGCTTCAATCTGCCACTATGCATAAAAATATTTCCTGAGGAAATACAGGTGGGTATTTTTGTGGGCATAGAGTGGTCACTGAAGGGGCATTACACAGGAACTTTTCAATGCAGATCAATACTAGGAATTATTTGGGCTGGTATGAAATTTCCAGTGTTAGTCCATTGAAGTTGAAAAGAGTAGTGGAAGACAGGATGCAGAATCAAAGGAAAGGCAATGATAAAATCAGACTGTTATATGTCAAAATGTCAAGGGAGAAGAACCAGTCAAAAAAGCCCTTGCAGTGTGTGACCAATTTATTCACATACATGATAGGCTACCAAAAAATGGTCCTGCTGTTGAAACAATGTCTATGTTGATTTCCCTGATATGATAGTGGTACCATGTTACAGGCTCAAAGCAATTACTCCTATTTCACTCTTTTCTTTCTTCATATACACTTGTAAAGTATCTAGAGAAAATATTAAAGCAAAAATGCAAAATAAAAAGAAAAATATTTCCCCATTTTTATATATTATGTATCTAGAAAAAAAAAACTGTGGTAGCCTTTCTTGCTGCTGTAGATTATTTTTTTTAATATCAAAAGAGAAGCCTGAGTTCCCATGCAAGTATTATGCAATTAGTGTGATTATTAGGTTTCAGCAACACTAAAACTAAGCCACCACGAAATGGAAGTAGGAAGTATCTACTAAAATACAAAAGATACTGTAGTGAGTACCAGGGACTGAGAGTGATAACATGTCATTATGATTCTGAAATTTCTGGGTTCTTTTGTTAGTTACTATCACTTAATTGTAGGCAGACGACTAAATTTTGTAGCTTGTTTCACAATTCCCATAAAAATAATGTATTATGTCTTGCTTAGTTTTCTAATATTCAAATATTTGTGAATCTCAACAGATCAAGAAATTAAAAGAATAGAACGTATGTAGACAAAATAAGTACATAAATATAAAATACTAAAACAAGTCAAGGTGAAATATGATTTATTTTGATATAACATACTTGAAACACGCATTGTAAGTATCAGAGGAATAAACAGTATAATGAGGATAACACTGCAATGGAAGGTCAGTTTTTTAAATGTAGGCTCCCTTCAGCACTTAAGCAGTTTTTCTTTTTCATGTCATGTGGCAAAATCTTGCCTCATGCAAGTCTGGCTAGCAATATGCTAGGAAGAAGAGAGCCAAATAAACATTCCAAGTGACAATAATTTCTAGATGGATTTGGGCTAAGCCCATTAATAGTACTGCCACATGAAATATCCAGTTGTTTTATGGCTTATTATGTTCAAAGCCAGTTGCAAAAAATCTATAGCAATATGGATATTTGAGGAATTAGAGTTGCTCCTGAACATTTTAGTTTCCTCAGATATTTTCTTAGTTTTGATGCTGTGAAAGAAATGACATCTCTGCTATTGCTTCATGGAGGCTTCAAATAGTCTGATCTGCATGTGTCTTGAAGTAGCAAGCTTAGAAATAAGAATTTGAGTCTTTAATGACTTCTAATTACATGCAAATGATTCTTTGGTGGACTATTATGTGAAAATAGAGACTGCAGTTGTGTGAGCTAATACAATAACATTCATTCCTCAAAGAGAGTATGGAGTTGTTCAGAAAGTGAACGTACAGTCCATTCTGTCAGCATTCTAGAACCTGTTTTACAAGCTCATTCAAATATTCTGATATTATTAGCAGTTGACTTTTGACCTGTAGAGCCAGAATCTCTTTCAGACATGTGTATATAAATACAGTGAAGCTGACATGTGAGTAGTTGGTTCCACTTAAATGTCATATCCCATGAATCATTTTTTGATTCTGAGTAATATTACTCAGTATTAGCAATTACATTTGCAAATTAAATGAAACAGAAAAATGTCATATCATCGGTTCCTGATGCTTTCTTCTGTGTATTAAGGCTATGCAAATAACAACCATATTTTAGAATTTTTAATGTTGTTTCATTGGACTAGATCTTAGCCAAGGATTTGATTGTATGCTAACAGTTATGTAAATAATTAAATATTTTTCTTGCCAGGGTTAAGCATTTTTTTCATTATCATTAGTGGTAAAGGTATGATATGACTGTAGATAATAATGAAATTAAGTTCAACGTTGTTAGTGTGTGAGATGCCTGCTTTTTATATGTTCTTATTAATATTCCCATTTTTAACTTAAGGGTGACTTATCTGAAGTCTTCCAATGTTCACAAAAATTACAGTTCTCATTGAACTCTCAGGAATTTTCTTCAACAGGATGTTTCTGAAATAAAAGTGGGAGATATTTCAATATACATAGGTCATTGTAATGAAAAAAAAGCTTAAATTACCTTTAATTAAAAAAAAATAAATTAGCTTTAATTAAAAAAATCACTGATTTTTATTTAAAAAACTAACACTGAATGTATTTCCAATGACATTTTAATCATAGAAGCTATGATTCTATGATCTATGATTTAAGTAATTATTCTAATCTAAGATGGTTCGCTCAGTTGGTAGAGCATGGGACTCTCAGTTCCTGGGGTCATGGGTTCAAGCCCTATGTAGGACATCTTGAGACAGTACTGTAAGCTTACCCTGTTCCAGCAAGGGGTGTTTGGACTTAGATGATCTTTCGAGGTCCCTTCCAACCTGTAACATTCTGTGATTCTGTGACTGAATCCCATCATAGTTATATTCAATATAAATAACTTGAAATCCACATTTCAGCACTTGACTGATAAATAACAATTATGTAACAGAAATCATAGAATCATGAGAAGTTTTGGGTTAGAAGAGACCTCTAAGGATCTTCCAGTCTATGCTTCCCTGCAATAAGTCTACTCAGAGCCCCATCCAACCTGACCTTAAATGCTGCTGAGGGCAGGCCATCTCCTACATCTCTGGGAAACCTGTTCCAAAGGTTTGCCATGCTTATTGTAAAAAAAAATTATTTTTCTATGCTGTTCTAGTTTGAATCTGTCAAAATTTTAGTATTGGGGATAGGGACCAGCATGGCCCTTGTAAGATATTTTGTAAAAGAACTCTCACTCCATCTCTGTATAGAATCCATCTCTGGCTCAGCCAAGAAGTGCTTCCTCACGTGAATATATTTGGGAGAGGAAACAAGTTTTCACAGGCTTTTCATTTTTGGAATTTGTTTTTTTTTTTCCTTTGGGGTGTTGTTTACTAAGAGCTCCTGGCTTTTTTTTTTGTGGTGGAAAGAGTGGGGTTGGGGAGCAGCCCATCTCTATGTGGAGAAGAAAGGAAGCACTACTGAGCAGTTCTTGCTGTGGAATGTGGTGGACTTGATAGTGGATGAGACAGACTCATTTACAGCCCAGGAAGAAAAGCATGCTGAAACAGAGAAAATAGATCTTAGAAATGCTCACAACATTGAGGGGCCAATGCTGAAGTGGATGTTGGGACTATATCCTGTAGAAGCCTTTCCCATGCTAGTTAAAGAAATAACATATTCTGGATTTGTGAAGATTTTTGATAGGAGGACTGTTGGGGTTTTCCCCTGAGGAAAAGCAGGCTGAGTATCTGGAGGCTTGGTACCTGTGTGGGGACTGGTAATCAGTTTGTTGTGACAGGTGGTACTGAAATCCTACCCAGTGGACAAACCTTTTCTACTAAGCTTCAGGGTTTTTTTAACAAATTATTTGTCAAAAAATACCTAACATTTAATATCTGGTCCAGACAGTAGTATAAATGTAAGAACACTAAAGAAAACCCCACATTTATTGAGGCAGTAAGAAAAATGAACAGCAAAGTGCATATATATTGTTCACTGACAGAAAACATGATTTTAAGTGGTGCCATAGCATATCAGACAGTTAATGTTCTTAGTCATCTTTCAGCAACAGTCAGTCATGGACAAAACATTTTTAGTGCCCACAGAGGCTTTGTAACCTCTTAGCTCCACAAACAGCAGTGAGATTTGTAAGAATCATTTGTACCTTATGTGAACAATGCGGGCAGTATCTTCCCTTTGCTTACAAAGTTAGACAGGGAATCGGAGGTTTAGAGGAGTTCTGTCAGTCTTTCTACTTTGTTGCACTCTTCATAAACAGGATGTCAGAAAGCAGAGTGACATAATATTAGAAGTTAGAGATTAATACAATATTTACCTGTGTTTAATGGCAATTAAAATGGCTCATAAATTTAATTTTTTAATCTTTGTTTAACCCAAGTGTAAAAATCTTGTCACATGAGAAGAACTTGTTACCGGATGTAGGAGCTGATCTTTCAAAATAAGAAATTAGAGCTATTCATCTTATTTCAATTACTGTTTCATTCAACTACTAGTTGGTAAGGAAAATTGTTTTCCTTGTGTCACAGTTTAGCACCCGGTTAGCCTACCAAATCATAATCTGCTTAACTGTGCAGATGGAAATATCCTCCCATCCCCTGGAGAGGGAGAAAAGAGGTAAAGTAAACACACATCCGGAAACTGGAATTGTAAATATTCAACTTTATTCAACTTTATTAAAGATTTTATTAAGTAGGAAAAAAAAATTAAAAGGGAAAGGAAAAGGGAAAAAAAGTATGTTCTTCCTCAATTCAAGTCCATCCCTCCCCCTGCCCAGACCTGATGACCCCTGATTCCTAAGAGATACTAAAAGCCACGGATAAGGGGGGAGTGAAAAGGAAAGACTGGGAAATCTCCTAAGCAAAATTTAAATATTCAATTTAAGTAGTTTCCTAGGCAGCAGTCCAAAAAACTTTGTGGGAGAGGATAGAGATTAGAGGAAGATGAAAAGACAAAAAAGGAAAGGCGAAAAAGGGGGCAGGGAGGTGGCGAAGCAGAAAAGGGACAGAGAGCAATGGAAGAAAAGACGGGCCACAGTGTGCTACAGGCCAAAATGTAACCAAAACCAGACTCCCAAGACACACGAGCAGGGAGGGGAGATACCAAAACAAGGGGAAAAGGAATACCCTGTCCCCAATTAAGGACCCCTAAAATCTGTCTGGCCCACTCCATGTGCTCAGCCTGTCCCCTGCTGCAGCCACCTCTCCCCTTCACTTCCACACCCCACCGACCTCTGCCCCTGCACGCACAGCGTGCAGGAGGGAAACGTAAACATCCGCAGAGCCGCTAGGAGTTAACTCCCTGTATGCTAGAAGAGAGTTTGAGGCAGGAATACCATAAGCAAACATGATTTCATCAAATCCAGAACACTTGTTTTTAGAGAAATGAGGTTTGCTGCACCATGCCTTCAAGTGATACTCCTTGTTGAGAAAAAATGGGATGCTCAACATTCAGGTTACATCTCTGAAAGTTTGCTTGGTCTCCAAACAATATGTTCTAGTCTAACTAGTTTGGCTTCCACAAAACACATACACAGGGAGTGGCTCTCTTTCTTGAAGTAACTGTGCTTAGAATTCTTATTCTAAACTTATTTGCTCCAGAAGGATATAATAACAACCCTTACACATAGATCACTGCTGTTTAAAATAACTTATCTACACATGGTCTATCAATTCTGATAATTGTAAAGCATCAATTAAACTTAATAGAGGATGAACTTCAATATTTTTCTCATTAATTTTTCAAAGAAGAGTCTGGACATTTTTCATTAAGAATAATTGGATTAGAATATTACATCTATAATCACCTTACTATTTTTCCATATTTTCAATTTAACAGTTTTTAGAAAATAGTACATCTCTTTCTCACCACAGAATAACATTTATTTATTATCTATTTAACATCTTCTAAACTAACTCTTGCTACACAGTTATTTGTTCAATTCTTCCTGCACCCAGCATATTCAAACCACTGATGTGTAAGATCAATCCTTTGTATTTATCAGCAAAGCTTAGGAATATTCAGTCTTTAAAGCCTCTTTTCTCACTTTGCCACATCTAACAGATCATCTAACACATCTAACATTCGTGATTATTCACAAATGAGTGATAATGGTACCTCTTCGATGTAGTGAAAGATACAATATCCCCAACTTTTTCACTCGCTTCAAACAGATGATTGGGGAAGAATGATAGCTTTCGATGTTATTTTTCTTTTTCTGATACAGTATTTACATTTTTGTAGCTTAAATGGCTGATGAATTTGGAATATATATTTTTAGCCTCTATCAGACATTGTGGCAACTCCATCCCAGCACAAAGTCCTTAGAACTACATTTGGAAATTGGGTTGTTTATAGTCTTAAACAAAGAATGTCTTATGCCCAGAAATGAGGTAAAACTGGCTAAATATTTTCTCTCAGTAATAAAATTTTAAAAAAATAAATTAAAAACAAAGCACTCAAGCAAAAAAGCTTTTGCAAACACCTTCATGAAAAAAACCTGAAAAATTATTTTTAAGATCTAGAATTCATCCAATAGAGACAGATATAGTATTTTTCCATATTTATTATACTTCAAGGAAATGCCACCTTCTTGTTTCATTATTTGTAATTAGGATACATAGTTCTTAATTTAGAGCACATGTAATAAATAATTACAATAAAAGACTTCTAGTAAAACCACAGACAGGAAAGACCTGTTGCTTTAGTTAAGTTTTTTATAGTAAATAATTCAAGACTTTTCCACAACATTATTTTGCAATGTGCAAAATGTTAGGTTCACTGAATCCACTGATCATAGGATCATAGGATGTTAGGGGTTGGAAGGGACCCAAGAGATCATCGAGTCCAAACCCCCTGCCGGAGCAGGACAAAACTATCTAACACAGATCACAGAGGAACGCATCCAGGCGGGCCTTGAAAGTCCCCAGAGAAGGAGACTCCACAACCTCCCTGGGGAGTCTGTTCCAGTGCTCCGTGACCCTCACAGCAAAAAAGTTCCCCCTTCTGTTGAGGCGGAACCTCCTTTGCTGCAACTTACACCCATTGCTCCTTGTCCTATCACAGGGAGCAAGTGAAAAGAGCCTGTCCCCCCACTCCTGGCCAGCCTTCAGGTACTTATAAACATTGATCAAATCTCCCCTAAGTCTTCTCTTCTCCAGACTCAAAAGCCCCAAGTCCCTCAGCCTCTCCTCATAAGCCATGCCCTCCTGTCCCCTAATCATCCTCGTAGCCCTCCGCTGGACCCTCTCCAGTAGATCCTTGTCCCTCTTAAACTGGGGGGCCCAAAACTGAACACAGTACTCAAGATGAGGCCTCACCAGGGCAGAGTAGAGGGGGAGAAGAACTTCCCTCGATCTGCTGGACACACTCCTCCTAATACACCCCAGGATCCCATTGGCCTTCTTGGCCACCAGGGCACATTGCTGTGCCATGGTTAACCTGTTGTCCACCAGGACCCCCAGGTCCCTCTCCACAGGACTGCTTTCCAGTAGATCACCTCCCAGCCTGTACTGGTGGAGTTTGTTATTCCTCCCCAGATGCAGGACTCTGCACTTGTCCCTGTTGAACCTCATCTGGTTTCTCTGTGCCCAGCCCTCCAGTCTGTCCAGGTCTCTCTGGATGGCAGCACAGCCCTCAGCCGTATCAGCCAAACCTCCCAGCTTGGTGTCGTCGGCAAACTTGCTGAGCAGACACTCTGTGCCCTCATCAATGTCATTGATGAAGATGTTGAACAAGACCGGTCCCAGCACCGATCCCTGAGGGACACCACTAGTCACAGCTCTCCAGCTGGACCTGGCACCATTGATCACCACCCTCTGAACTCTATCCTGCAACCAGTTCCTAACCCACCTCACTGTCTGCTCCTCCATCCCACACCTCCTCAGCTTGCTCACTACAATTTCATGGGAGACAGTGTCAAAGGCCTTGCTAAGGTCAAGGTAGACTACATCCACTGGTTTCCCTGAATCTAACCAGTTATTGCATTATAGAATGTTATCAGGTTAGTCAAGCAGGACTTCCCCTTCATAAATCCGTGCTGACTACTCCTGATAACCTTCTTCTCTTCCAAGTGCCTTGAGATGCCCTCTAGCAGGAGCCGCTCCATCATTTTTCCAGGGATGGAGGTGAGGCTGACTGGTCTATAGTTTCCCGGAACTACTTTCTTGCCCTTCTTGAAGACTGGAGTGACATTGGCTCTCCTCCAGTCCTCAGGCACCTCTCCTGTCTGCCACGATTTCGCAAAGATGATAGATAGCGGGAGGGCATATAATGAAATATTTATAAATAAGAAATAATTACGTATATAATACATAAATAACTTCTATATGCTTGACTAATTTTGGAATTGATACATCAGTTCCAGATTGCGCTGTTTAGGAATCCTATTTGTGAAAATGTTTCTATTGAGAAATATGCAGCTTTCAATGTGAAAGCCATAGGAACTAATGTAGAACTAGATTTTTTGGAGAATTTTAAAAGAAGATTTGTACCTGTGGCTTCATTTACTTTAGTATTCCCAAACTAAACACAAAATGTATCTCTAAAAGTGAGTGAAAAACAGGTAAACAATGAAACAGAATGTTTAATTCGCAATGTGTTTTTAATGAAAACTCTGACATTTGCATCTTTTTATTGCAATTATATGTGTTAACATCTGAAGAAATGTGCAGTTATGCATTTAAATGCTTGTTAATTTCCTGAACTTTTTCTGCATAGATTTTTTAGCTTTATTTATTCATGTTTCATTTTATTCTTATTGGATGAGGTGCCTTAGATTACTGTGACATTCCTTGCTATTATACAAATTTTGCAATGCTCTTGACTCTTAAAGAATAGGCACTTACTTTTATGTAGTTGAAGATACCTTATAATGAATAGACCAAAAATCAAGGTACCAAATCATAAAGATCATTAAAAAATGTATTTTCAGTACATAAACCATTTGGTTTCCTGACCAGTCAGAACAAATGGAATGCTTTACTAATGAAATATTGATTTTTGCTAGTCCTGTGACAGTGGTATCATGTAAGACAGTGTAAATAAGCAGCAGCTCAAGGGTTGGACTCGCCAATATTGCAACAGGAATGTCACAGCCATTGATCTGGGACTCATTAAGGTGCAGACAATATTACTGTGCAATCATGCCACGCTAGTGAGATGGATCACCATATGCAGATGGAACATGCAGAACGATGTTACTGTCTTTTCGTGAGAAATACTGCAGTTTTCCAACAGTAAGGAGATATGTGAGTACAAAAATCAATTTTATCTTGGAAATGATATTTGTTTAGGACCTCTGAGTTTTTTTACAAATTTATTGATGATAATCCCAGAAGCAAGTTCAAGGCAACATGTTTGTGGTTTCCAACCCTTTGCTCCTTTCTGTAATATCTAAGAGTAATGTTTCTGTATCATGGAAACATTCATGTTAATTTGTGTGTGCCCAAAAGTTATCGAGGAAAGTCAGACTCATTACTTTATTCCGATGGATTAGATGCAAGAATAGTCATCCCAGCCAGACAACTATGTAGGATTATGTGATTTAAAATGCTGCAAGCCTGTTCACTAAAGAGCCTGTTAGACTGGAAATCTTGAAGAAGATAATCTGAAAAACAGTGCCTCCAGGACAGTCTCGGTCAAGAAACTGTTTCTATTTCCCAATGGAAAAGATTAATAGCCTGCCTGATGTTCAGGCTATGCAATTCTACAACCACACTGAATACTGATTACTGTATTTCAATTGAGAATTGTCAAATGTATTACACTGGAACTGGGATAAAATAGTCAAAGATTAATTTCTGTACAATCCTTATGATTTCAGAATTTTTTAGTCCTTGACTTAAGTTATGGTAACAAGCGTGATGACTAATTTGAACCAATTACTTCTTAGAACAAATTAAAGAGGGTGAGATTGGAGGGGAAAATAAGATTAAAAAAAAGTTTCTGTAGAATGTTTGAGTGGGTGTGTTGCGTCTGAGCAGCTGTATTACTAAGTACTTTGAATGCTTCTTGTTACCTTACAGTACTAAATATTCTGAACATAATACACATACATGAAATTTGAAACTTATCCTTCTGTGCAAAATTTAGGATTCATACATCAGAAAGACACTTAAATGTAGTAATTACTTTTAATAAATTTTATTGCCATGTAATAAAACTTGACAAATAAAGCAATATTGCACAAAATTAAACATATGGGAGTATACTACCTTATAAAGCTATTTTTCTATTTGATTTTTTTTAACAGAAAAGGTAATCACCCATTTTAAAGACTTACTATTAAAGTGTTTTCTCCCAATCTGTTTTAAAAGTAAATGTTTTATTTTGTTCCTTGATACTTATTGAGATATAAATACATTTTAGAAATGACACACTCAACTTAAAGATCTGCCTGAATTTCTAGATTCAACAAAGGATTCCAAGTCATACACAATTACCTGAAATTTGTGAGGTATTTGTCCAATTCAGACTGTATTTGCTCTATTCTGCAAACCTTTTTAAATAACCAGATTTTTCTTTGAAAAGTAGTGTTGAGGAATGAAAACACATATGTGACGATAATTTAGTGGGTTTAGTCTTTAGTGTTTTGTTTTTTTTTCCCTGATTTTAGATCAAATTGTAGATTCTTTACATGTATATACTTTGAAAGCTACTCCTGCCTAAGATTTTCACAAAGCAAATTGTTTAAAATAACAATCCTGACAGTTCAGAAGTGGACATTTTGATTTTCAGTGTCAACAACTGTCTAATCAAGGAAACCAGAAAATAAAATCTTGGAATGAAGTGAGTGTGGAGAGGATGTTTTTCTTCTTATTATTGTATGACTAATTTCATTCTGAAATGTTGAATTCTATCTAATAAATCTTGTATTAAACATTCTTCATTTCTTTTGAACTCCATAACATTGTGTCTATAGTGTTGAGGAAAAGTGATATCAGAAAAACCAGAAATTCACAGAAGCTTGGATCTCAACTAGATTTATTTAGTACATAATTTACTAAATGACATATAATTCTAGAAAAAAATAAATAGGATAGGATTAAAGAGTATAGGATTACTATGCTTATTGAAGAGCTTGAAAATCAAGTTTTCTGTAGTGCCTTCAACAGTCAAAATTTGATAGGTCTTCTTCTCCAATATGCTTTCTTTCTCAGCATAACTTCTGCAGAACCCTGCCATTTAAACTCAAAAGAACTAAATATCTTCAGTATTCTTCTCTCTTTGTATCTTTACACACTTTAGGGTCTAAACTGTTGGGCACTCCATTGCCTGCAGCATTACCAGGGTATGACTTTCTCAACTCCTGCTTTTTCATTACAATATTAAGATCAATGGGATGTTCTTGTGTCCCATTTGATCCAGATAATCACTATATTTTATTTAAAAATTTTGATTCAATATTTACTTACTAGCAGTGGAATAGTAGAGAAGCAATATCATAGATTTTGAAACAAAACTTTTCATTATTTTAATTATAATAATTAATAAAGTACTGCTGTTACTACTGAGATTAACAGTAGCACATTTCAGAACATTAAACTCAAAGTGGGAATCAAGTGATATGCAAAGTGTTATGAGTCATGTCCTCTTAAGATTGTATTTTACAAGCATTAACTGTTGTATTAGGGCTGAATTTTACAAGCCTCTAGAGGTAATGTATTTACAGTGGAACATGGGTTCAAAAATACATGAAAAAGTCATCTAACATGAGTGTAGAGTTTCATCAAAGTAATTAAGAATTGTTTATTGTAATTTTGTCTCAGTGTAACTCCAAAGGAGACTTTCTTCTCTGCAGGTCATTTTAATATATGTTTAGCATTAATGAAAATTTCTAAGAAACACTACCACGTATTGCACAGCTTCTGCTCTTGTTGCATACCACTTTCCATCTGAACATTCTGCTTTGAAGAAGTGTTTGACTTTGTAATTTTAGTTAATGTGTACAGGCACATATTTTAAAGCAAATCTTTAATCACTTTCAGGGCTGTGTTTTTGTTTACTGGTCCCCAAAAATTAATCAGTTCCAGTGCATTTTTTAAGACAAAAGTAAAGAGACATTGATGAAGTGGCTACAATTTGGGCACCAAGTGTAAAAATCAGATTATGCAGGAAAAATATCAATAACTTTAAAGATATTATTAAAGCAAGTTCCTATCCTAGCTTAGACTGCAAATAGTTGTGCTTAAGGAGAAGGTAATATTTTAATAAATATTTGAAAGTTTGTTAATCTATCTGGGGGTGAGGATATATAATAATAAAAAATAAACAGAAATACAAAACTGAGAGATGAAAGGGAAGGTATTGAAAGAAATACTGGAAACTTTGTGTCTGTTACATTGTGGTTCATCTGACCTTTTTGCTTTTTTGGTTTTCGCTTTTTCTTTTTCGACCTGACTGAAAAGAACAGTATCACTCTTGCAAACTGCACACTTGAATAATTGCACTTGGGATTTTGATGTTACTCTGTCTGCTCCCAGAAAGAACATACTCACAGTAGTTAAAGAATCTCCTCTTGCTCACTACTGGGAATATAAGAATCTTTATCTGTCATTAACTCACACTTGTCCCCAGATGTCTTGCTAGGATCTGCACCAAGATGAACATAAGTTTGCTGTCTGCATTCTTTCCCTTAAATAAACAGTTTGTGACTGCCATGCATTCCTCCTTGCAGTGACAGAGAATGGTAGGTGAATTAGTCACTGTATCTTCCATCTGTGTATTCTGCATCATTGTTTCTGTGCAAGGTATTTTCATAATGGAGAAAGAATAACAATTCCGTGTTACTATCATTTATATTTATCATGTTTATTATTCCTGGGCAGGGAAGTATAGAGAGCTCTTTAACTACTTCAGAATCCCCTTGTCCCCCAGAAAAAACAAATAATAAAACAAACATAAAAAACATGAATTTTTGAATAGATACTAGAATTTCAGCACTTTTCCTTAGTCTTCCTTCCTAAAGAAGAAAGCCTATAGGTCATGAAAGGAGGGAATGGCCACTTGCAGTGATTATAAGGCAATGGTGAGAGAATGTAGGGATGCAACTAGAAAGGCCAAGGCCTCCTTGGAATTAAACCTTGCAAGAGAGGTCAAGGGCAACAAAAAGGGCTTCTTCAAATCCATAGCAAGTAAAACTAATGCTAGAGGCAACATAGACCCCCTGCTGAATGAGGTGGGTGCTCTGGAGATAGAGGATGCAGAGAAGGCAGAGATACTCAACACTTTCTTTACCTCTGTCTATACTTCTTGGAGCTGTCTTGATACCAAGCCTCAAACTGCTCAGACTCTAGAGGAAGTTGAGGCAAGAGAGAAGCCTGCCTTGATTGGTGAGGACTGGGTTAGGGTTAAGTTGAGCAAACCGGTTGTACACAAATCCATGGCACCACATGGGATGCACGTGCATGTACTAATGGAGATGGCGGAAGTCATTGCTAAGCCACATTTCATCAACTTTGCTAGGTCCTGGGGAACAGGAGAGATGCCTAGGGACTGGAGGACAGCAAATGTTACCCCAGTCTTTAAAAAGGGAAAGAAGGAAAAGCCCTCACTGGAGATGTTCAAGGCCCAACTGGATGTGTTCCTGTGTGACTTGGTCTAGGTGATCCTGCTATGTCAGGAGGATTGGATTAGATGATCTTTCGAGGTCCTTATACACCAGATGGAACAATTTGATCTAAAGGATGTCTCCAGGCACATCAAGGACAGGAGGGTCATTAGGGACAGTCAGCATGACTTCACAAAAGGAAAGTCATGCTTGACAAACCTGATAGCATTTTATGAGGGCATAACCACATGGATAGATGATGGCAGAGCAGTGGATGTCATCAACCTTGACTTAAGTAAGGCATTTGACACGGTCTCTTACAGCATCCTCGCAGCCAAACTGAGGCAGTGTGGCCTAGATTTTCGGGTAGTGAGGTGGATNCTCTGCCCTGGTGAGACCACACCTGGAGTATTGTGTCCAGTTGTGGGCTACTCAGTTCAGGAGGGATGTGGAGCTGCTGGAGAGGGTCCAATGAAGAGCAACAAAAATGATAAAGGAGGTGGAGCACCTCCCTTTTGAGGAGAGGCTGAGGGAGTTGGGTCTCTTTAGCTTGGAGAAGAGAAGACTGAGGGGTGACCACATTAATGTCTACAAATATGTGAGGGGTGGGTGTCAGGAAGATGGCACTGGGCTGTTCTCAGTGTCATGTAGTGATAGGACGAGGGACAATGGTTGTAAGCTGGAACATAGGAGGTTCCATATCAACCTGAGAAGGAACTTCTTCCCGGTGAGGGTGACGGAGCACTGGAATGGGCTGCCCAGGGTGGTTGCGGAGTCTATGTCACTGGAGATGTTCAAGACCCGCCCGGACGTTTTCATATGTGACTTGGTCTAGGCGATCGTGGTGAGTCAAGGGGATTGGACAAGATGATCATTCGAGGTCCCTTCCAATCCATAATGATTCTATGATTCTAAAGGACTGATGACTCTGCCAGTACTATAATAGACTTCTTGCTTCTGTCTGAATGTACACATAGGATAGAATTCTTTGTATGTGCAGGTAATTTTCTTCTTCTACCTGCACATACAAGAAGCAGTATTTTTCCCTATTTGCAACACAGTTATAATTTTTCACAGAATCACTTTAAGATTACATCCCTTTAATGCAGTAAAATAAAAAATCATCCATTTTCAATTATGTTGGACACATAGTTTAAAATTCTGGCTAGACAATTGTAAAAGCAAATGCAAGTGGTCACTCAGTTAGGGAGTACAGAACTAGTGCATAGCATCAGAGTGTATTCTAAGGGCTGTTAAATGGGGTATTTGTGACTGAGCATTGTATATAAATACATAGCAAGACAGGTTCTCAAGCTGAAATCACATCCTAAGTGGACAAAAGAAAAAGAAGGTAGTTTGTTTCATTCTCAAAATAGCTTCCTGTAAACGAATAGGATGAAAAATAGCTAGATATGAGTTATTTATCAAAGCACAGTGTGAGACACCCTATGAGACAATGGAGACAATGCTGAGGAAGAATATGGTCTAAATCATTAAGTTGTTTCATGTCATCAAATGAAAATCATGAACGGAGCTCATGGTTCAGATTTTGCTGAATACAATTTTCTGCAATTTAATCTGATCCTTGTGGGAGGAACTGCATAGGAAAAGAATACTATTATTTTCTTTTTCTCTTTTCTAGTAGCAGGGCCACTCAGAGCCTGGCCTGGGGCCTATTCTGAGGAAGAAAAGTCATGGAATCTGGCTTGCTATAATCATTAGTCTTCTTGGTCATACTTTTGTATATACAACTGTGAAATAAAATTGATCAAAGTACCCTAGAACTCCCTATGACTCCATAGAGCTATTGCAGGGCATTTAAAAGCTACACGATGAAAAATGCTGCAGAGGGAGCAAGGAAAAAATAGTGCTTTGTCATCAGGAATCAAAGGACTAATTTGTTCTTTTTCCACTGGGCAACTAAAGCAGTTTGATGCACATAAGAGAACAGAGTCCTAAAAAAACCCACACAATACTGCATTACATCTGTCTTGGACTTGTTTGGTCTTCATATACTGTTGTAATTCATGGTTTGCCTGACATGGTGCGGAGAAAACAATAAGATTGTAATTAGTGGCTATGCTTGCTTTGATTATTAATGACAGCCCAAGTTTCCTGAAGGGGATTTGTGGCTTTAGTTTACAACTACCTGTATTTATCTCTTGTGAAAGGCCTGTACTACTTATTCCTCACTGCTATTTTTTGGTGTGTCTCATGCCAGAATGGATCAACAAGTACCACTATTTCAGAAGCTACGGAGAAGAACTTAAGTATGTAAGTTAGTGTATATATTAAATATATAATTACATATTTACATTAATAATAAAATAAAAAGTTATATGTATGTATGTTAGTATAAAGAAATATGACAGAGAACTCAACAAAGGAAAATATAAAGGCACTTTGGTACAGGAAGGAGTGATCAGAGTCTAAGGAAAGGAAGATAGACAGTTTTAGAGTCAATATCTCTAAAAACACTCATGTAGAAACTTACTTATACTCAGTAAAGCACATATGCCAAAGCAATAAAATTAGTTTTACTAATGAAACAAACATGACTTGTGGGAAAGACAATCAAAAGCTGGGTCAATAAATGTGGAGCATTAACAGATGATGGGTTAATACAGTACAGTGCAGAAACTGAAACGTGCTAGGACAAGTAAATAAGACAGATCTTTTTACAATTCAGTTTCACCATTCCACATTTATTACTGAAGGTTGTTACTTCATTCAACCTCTCTACTGTATCACTGAACCTTTCTTTAAATGACAGGAAAGACTTAATTTCTTCTAGGAGTTTATCTTTTCAACCATACTATTCTTGGTGTATTTCAGTCTTCATACACACATATCATTATCTGATAATGAATGACATATCATTGCTGCATTAAAAGCCATATGTACATTGACATGGTCTGCAAGACAGCTTTATTACATTCAGATTTCATTCTTTAAATGTCCAAGTGTGGTTTTAGGTTTAATCACATCAATGTAACTTTATCAGGACATAAGCAATTATGAGATTGCTCATTCCGTTTTCTGTAACTGAATTTAGCTTAGGCAAAAGAGATTTAAGTGTTATTTCTTTCCAGAAATGCTTCAGACAAAAAGAGGGAGCAAATAACAAAAGAGTAACTGAGTCAACAAGTCTTGTAGAAATTTACTTTTGAGTTTATATACTTAGGCTTCTCAGCCTTCCTTCCTGCATATTTCTAATGCTTACCTTGCTTACCTCAAATCCAAGAGCAACATTATGAATGATCTATATAAAATAAAGTACCTCTATTGCCTGGAACTCAAGGAAGAGACTAACCCTAAGCTTTTCTGCATAAACAGTTCCAAAGATACTCCGTTTAAAGACAGATGTTTGACAGTTTGCTTATTCTGAGTTTGGAGCAAGTATGGAGTCAGAGACTCTTGGTTAAAAGTTTCCCTCTCCCAATTCAACTCCCCTGGTTCCCTCTTTCCTTCCAAGTGAGAGACAGAGAGCATTAAAAAATATGCCAAAGCACCTGGATGAAAGTAAAATAAATAACTTTTATAACACAGAATATTAAATATCGATGCCAAGATAATTGAAGCAAGGCCCCTTGACATGTGGAGCAACCTCCCAAATCCCCCACCACCATGATGAACCCTCTCTCTAAATTGCCATCTCCCAAAACCACTGAGAAGGAACTTCTTCACAGTGAGGGTGACGGANGGTGATACCCAAAATCAGTTTCCCTATCGCCATACAGCAACACAGGAAAACAGACAGTTAACCATGGACTTTTGTTGAGAGCAAGCTTCAACAGTCACTTCTGAAAGGTCTTTATAAGTAAGAAAGCATTTGCACATAATTTAAGACAGGAAGGTGTAGTATATGGTTCAAGTAAACAGAATTTTCATTTTGATGGTGTTAAGACAGGCTCTTTTGCATCTGTGTGAAGCGAAGAGGGAGAAGGTGTCTGTCCTTAGATCCTTTTCTAAGAAAGATGTTTTTCTAAGGGAGTTATCTGGCCTTTAAACTGACACTTAGAAGTCTTCTTTTGTATTGCTAAAATTGGTCTGCTTTTCCATTATTACATCTTCAAAAGCAGGAATAACTTGACTAACCAATGAAGTTACGGTGAATTTGTTAAAGGGACAGCACAGCAAGTTTGAAACAAACAAGTTTTTAAGCAAACAATGTTTTAAAATTTTGTATTTTAGTGAAACTGTCATTTTCTTTTATAGCTCATGTAAATATCTTATTCAGTCATAGCATTCAAACTGTCTGTTTTTAAAAGATTATGGTTGAAGGAATTTTAATAAGCTTGTGAAATTTTGCCTGTTTCTTAACAGAATCGACTTTATTGTTGTTTTCAAATAAAATTCATAAATATATTAACCCAATGTGTGTCAATCACCATTTTCTTATTTAATCAGTACTCCTATCAGTACCTGTAAGTATACATATACTGCATAATCACACTAAACATTTTATTAAACTTTTTTTTTTTTTCTGGAGACATTGGCCAGAAAGTGAACCAAGCAAAGTAGAGTAGTTTAGATATAACTTCCAATACCTAAATGAGAATATTCAGCATGATTCTTCTAATCTGGCATGTTTTTGTAAGCAAAGGGAAGTATAATCATATAGGCCTTTTGAAAATATTGAAATCCTTGTAGGGATGATGGAACTGCAATGTATTAATGATCCTTCCACATACATCAATAAGTGTTATCTGTGTACTCCAACATCCCTGAATTCAGATGTAAGCATTGTCAGTTTCTCAAATAGCTATATTGATTTTGTTTTCCTTCCCTGGATTTGATACTAATAGTTTGAATTAAACAAATGGACTTTAATCAATTTCCTTAAGCTAAGGTGAATCTGGAAAACATTCTTCTTGTATTGACCTGTTTTGATTTATAATACATGTGGAAATGTTAGAATCAGTGGGAATCTTTAGAGTACATCCAGGAGAGAGATCGTTTTACAGTAACACCATTTTTAATTACATAGCTCAGTTTAATACATTTATTGTAGAGCACTGGTCAGGAAGTAAACCTTGTGCCCAGACTATGAGCTACAGGACTAATATAAGAAATTCCTTATGTGAGGAGTGTTGAGGCACTGGAAATTGCTTCCCAGAAAAGCCATTCTTCTCCCTGGAATTGTTGAGGGCCAGATTGTATTGGGTCCTGAGAACCTTGTCTGGTGAGAGATGTCTCTGGTTATGGCAAGGTGGTTGGCGCTACATGATAGGCAAGTCCTGTCTGGCCAGCCTAGTTGCTTTCTACAATGGAGTGACTGCATCAGTGGACAAGAGAAGAGCAACGGATATAATCTCTCTGGACTTCTGCAAGGCCTTTGGCAAATTCCCCACAGTATCCTTCTCTCTACATTGGAGAAACATGGATCTGATGGATGGACTGTATGGTGGATAAGGAATGGGTTGGAAGGCTGCATCCAGAAGATTGTGGTCAGTGGCCTGGCGTCCAGATGGAGACAGGCAACTAGTGGTAACCCTTAGGGGTCCATGATGGGACCAGTGTTCTTCAATATCTTCATCTATGACATAGACAGTGGGATCAAGTGCATCCTCAGCAAGTTTGCAGATGACATCATGTTGAGTGGTGCAGCTGNCTGGTTTCAGCTTTGAAGCCTCCAGCTTCTTCCAGAGCTAGATTATTGGTCTCTAAAATGGGCCATTAAAAAAAGAATACCTAGGCTGATAGCTTTTAATGACTCAGCTTTCCTGAGCAGAAAAAAAAAAAAAGCTGTCTGGGGTGAGGGGTTTCTTTCTACCTCCTTTAGAGTTTAAAACCTAACAGATATTATTTTGGAAATAAAAGTAAAGGAAAGGTGATACCCAAAATCAGTTTCCCTATCGCCATACAGCAACACAGGAAAACAGACAGTTAACCATGGACTTTTGTTGAGAGCAAGCTTCAACAGTCACTTCTGAAAGGTCTTTATAAGTAAGAAAG
>VXBP01007524.1:0-36434 GCA_013400115.1 Rhinopomastus cyanomelas
GCATTATGGAAATAGTCAATTTCCCTTTCACAGTCCCTTATAGCTCTTTCACAGACTTTCCACCTCTTCTTTTAGCTCAGCCTCCACATTCATCAGGTCTCTGATCTGCTCACACCTAACACAGGTGTTGTACCTGCCCTCCTCCATATCGAGTGCCAGGCTCCAGCACTCACCGCAACCACCTGCCTGAACATCTGTGTGCTTGTGTGTGGCCTCTGTTTGGGTGCCCACTGTTTTTCTGCTGGCCTTTTTCTGAGTAGTGACCATGTTTTATAGTATCTGCACTGTCCTCTTCGATTTTTTCCTGTGGCCCTCGGGGCTTAGCACCCTTTCAAAATAAAGCAGCAGCTATATTGATCAGATTGCAGATATATCTACAACCAATACTTACTTTCTATCATAGAATCATCTTGGCTGGAAAAGACCGTCAGGAGCATCAAGTCCAGCCATCAGCCCAACAGCTCTCTAACCTCTAGACCATGGTCTCAAGTGCTCTAGCTACTCAGTTTTTGAACACCTCCAGGGACAGGGACTCCACCACCTCCCTGGGCAGCTTGTTCTGGTGCCCAACCACTCTCTTCAGCAAAGAACTTCTTTGTAAGATCCCCTGATGCAACTTGAGGCCATTTCCCCTCGTCCTATCATCAGTAATTTGGGAGAAAAGACCAGCATCAGCCTTGCTGCACCCTCCTCTTAGGTAGCTGTAGAGAGCAAGAAGGTCTCCGCTCAGCCTCCCCTTCTCTCGACTGAATAACCCAAATTCCTGCAGCTGTTCTTCACAGGGCCTATTCTCCAGCCCCCTCCTCAGCCTTGTTGCCCCTCTCTGGACCTGCTCTAGCACCTCAATGGTACCCAACCATTAAACAGTACCGTACCTCACTCCACCTTTGGGAAAATGTGTATAAAGACAATATAGTCCCCCTTTTTTTTTTTTAAGTAGATCCACACTGTAAGAACACAGTCTGGGCTGCCCCAGCCAACACCTCGCAAGGCATCTTGTGAATACTAGTGAAGAACCTTCCCCAAGCCAAGCAGTAATTTTAATCAAGTTGTGTAAAAACACTTCCAGAGAGAGAAGGTTCAGGCTAAAGGACAGAAAGAAGCACTCACAGCTCTAGTAAATTAGCCAAAAGTGGATTTAATGCAGTCCTTGCCGGCAGTACAGCATAAACCACGCAGGCTCTCAGGTATAAACCGTAATAGAAAATGACAAAGCAGAACATACGGGAGATTCGGCTGTAGAAACCATAGAAACACATGGGAGCTGCCAGTGCACCGTATGCAACGCTGTCGGCATCACATCAGGGTGTTTGTCCGACAGTAAAAACCGAGTATCCAAAGCTTTTGTAAAAACCCACTTGACATTAAAAGTCTTGATGCCAGCAGCAGCATTAAACTCCTGGACCCAGCTCAACATCCCAGATGTCATCAGCAGACAGTTGGTGACATTCCCTAGAGAAACACTGATGTGAAATTCGGGAGGAGTATTCAGTACCAGGAGCGATACTGAACAGCATCACTCTGGGTGGCATGTCCTTAGTGCTGACTGTACCTTGAATTCCTCACAGCTACCACTACCGGGTGGCCGTGCTGGTTATCTGCAAAGCAGCTGGATGTCTAATGAATCAGCACAGTGCGATTTCTGTTCCTGTTTCTATTAGCTGGGCTGGCACAGAGCCCACCATGCTCCTTGCTAGAGAAAGGGCCTGACACTGCCAAGCCTCACACGAGGGGAGCTCTGACCTGTTGAGGAGATGGGATTTAGGTTCCCAAACGGAACCACCTGATCCCAGAAGGGCTTGTGCAGCCCCTGTCCTACTCCTCCCAAGTTTTCCTGCCTCATCATAACAGCAGTGAGTGGCACCCACTTTGAAACAAGGTCAGGAACTCCCTATGATGTTGGATTCTCCACACTCATCGGCCTGTTATTATCTAACCCCGAGGTTTCATTCAGTTCTATCTGTACAAAGGTCAGCGAGTCACTTTCAAATGAAAACTGGTGAGAACCATTTAACCCGTCACACAGCCAGGTCTGTTTTGTATGTTACTGCCGTTAGAGCTCCCTGCTCCAGCAACACAGTCTGGGATTGCCCTGAACAGGAGCTGGGAGCTTGGGTGAGCACAGCAGGAGGCCACACCATCACAGAATGATGCATGAGAAGAACTGCCCGTGTGTTGAGGTGATTCAGTGCAATAGGTTCCACCTACCTCCTTACACCAGCTCTTAGTCATAGAAGTTGTGCCTCCTCTTCAGGGAGCAGAAATCATGATGGCAGCAGATGTTGATAGGAGTTTATCTCTCCTACACAGCTGAGAGGCTTCCAGACCCTCCAGGAAAAACAAACACAGCAGCACTTTGCAGAGTCCACTGTAGTTCCATTTCTCCAACAAAGGGAAGTGCAGATCTGAGGAGATGCAGCACAGAGGTCCCCAGTTCTGGAAGGAGATGGGGAGGACTTCTGGGGATTTATGTTTGGCTTCCCGTGGGATTTAGCGCAAGAAAAGTCTGAGTCTGGTAAGCACTGAGACAGCACGGATGTCTTCAGGTAAGGCCCCGCATGTGGCAGAAGCTGTTTGGTACCAGCACCTGATGCAGGCAGGTCTCTCTCCAGCACAAGGGGAATAAGAAGCAAAACCAATCCCTTCGGCCCTTTTGTTGGATCTTTTTGTCCTTCAACAGCAGCTGCTGTCCACTGACCTTTGACAAAGCTGCTGTGAATCTTCCAACTTCACATGGAACAACCACATTCTAAGCAGCATAGAAGCAGGAAAGCTTAACCAGTGTGCAGGCTCCTGGCTGCAGTGTAAACTTGCATTTTGCTCCTTGAGGTTCACACTGTACACTGAAGCTAGAAAAGAAAGAGCTAAGGTTTTTAGGAGTGACAGAAGAGCAGTGCAGGAGGCTGGATCTTGCTGCTCTGAGCACAGTGAGCTGAGCTGGAGTAAGGAGAATCACAAACTGGTACCTGGCAAACACTGGGATTAATTACAGACAAAACACATCCATGGCACAACTATTGAAAATGACACCTGCTCATCCCTGCGGTATCCAGACCCCTGGCACAAAGCGCTGAGAGCTGACAGTGTTTGAACTGTGTAGGCAGAAGAAAGAGGAATGAGTTTCTCTCAGAAGGAGATGGAAAAATGGACAATCAAGCTGCAGGTTCTGATATCAGTATTCAGGGCCAGGAGAGGATGTAAAGCAACACGCAGATTGAAGCTAACTTCACAGAATTATAGAACATTAGGGAATGGAAGGGACCTCGAAAGATCATCCAGTCCAATCCCTCTACCACAGGAGGATCTCCTTGACCAGCTTCTAAAGAAAAAGTCACTCTGCTGTGCAGATGCTCTAACTGAGGCTTCCCAACGGGTTTATTTTTGCCACAGAAGCTGATAAATTGGAAAAATGTCACTAAAATCAAGGCATTTTCAAGTACAGCAGATCAGCTTCAGATACACATACCCCAGGAGTCACTGAAACAAGAGTGTGACCCTCTGCAGTAATTAATTCTGCTTAATAAACAAGGTCAACAGCACCTCTGGAGGCTGCTAACTCAACGCTGCAAAGCCTGAGCAAGCTCTGCAGTGTTTCTGCTCTGCTGGCAGATACCTAGGTGGGAGGCAGCGGGTCCCTGAACACATCTCGGCTCGTTCTTTATCTCAAATGTCAGGGCAGAGAAGGTAAATTCCCTTTTTTCCCCCGACACTTTACATTCACCTTATGGTATAGACGTTACGCATCAGCCTTGGTAACGACGTTGTGCTTTTGGTCCACACCAGCCACACAGAACTAAAGCACCACTGATAGCGGAGCTGCTTGCTGGATGTGAGGAAGGAAACATTCAGTGCTGTAATGCTGGCAGGAAGCTCTCTGGCTCTTGGCAGTGACACACTAGGTACAGCCTACAAAACACACGGTTCTGGTTCCCGACTACAGGAATCCGCTCCAAAAACACTCTGTACCAATCTGTCGAGAGACAAAACAAACCTGCAGTGCAGCTGAACAAGTCCTAGTTCCTCAGACAGGACTCACTGGCCAAGAAGAGGACTTGCCACAATATCCCATGAAACATCAATATGATGTTTCCTCTATTTAGGGCTTTTTCAAGAGTGCAGTGGAGTGAGGAGAGGTGAGAGGTGGTTATTGTGGGGCAGTTAGCTCAGGGCATTAATCTGAGAGCACAGGGACCGAGGAGAGCTGGAAGTCTGGTCTACACTAGAGCGAGAGCCTGAGGAATTCCTGGTTTCCAGTGCATTGACCTGGCCCATTCACCAGGACTTTGTGCATCCTGCATTTATCACAGAAACAGAACCCAACCCTGAAAGGTCACCAGACCAGGCTCACCAAATCCCCTGTGAATCCTCACAGCTCCACACACAGCTCTGACACTCTGACCTTAACAACACTCATCAGGTGATGGGCGAAACAATCTCCCAATCATTTGCCTGTGATTAAATACAAGGCATTTAGAGTTTTGCAAGGCACGAAGAGCTCCTCTGCTGGTGCTAAATTCTTACTGTGTTCAGCTGCCATTGTCCTCTTCACAGAATCATTAGGGATTGGAAGGGACCTCGAAAGATCATCCAGTCCAATCCCCCTGACACAGCAGGATCACTTACACCAAATCACACAGGAACACATCAGGTGGGTTTTAAATCACTTCAGAAAGGAAGTGATTAGGTCTGCTGCCATTTCTCATCACACACCAATCAAGGCCCACCAGGAGATTTACATTAGAAATGCAGGGTTGGATTAACAGGAGAAACAGCTTCAGCACTGGTTTGATGACAGAACCACCCAGCAGACATGGCTGAAGCAGGAACATTCAGGGTGTTCAGTACGGAGCAGATCAGTAACCCGTGCTGAGCCTGGAGACCTGCCCTGATTCCCAACAATGAATCTTCAGAAGTCAATGCTAGAGTGGTCGCTGCCTGCTCTACACCAAGTGCTATAAAATACCTGTCTGTGGGTCCCAGTCCACACAGGTAGCTGAACATCTACTGTTACAGACAGAAAATCCTCACAAGGCTCTCTTCTGCCTCAAAAACATGGCTGCACTGGTAGCAGCAGCAGAGCAAACAGAAGAAAAAGGGATCTCATTTTTAGCCAGGGCTTTGTCACCAAACAGACTTAGCAGGCTGCCTCTCATGACACACAGAGCTGCTCCTGTAGTCACTGTCAACACAAACAGGCTGAGGGACACAAAAACAAGATAGAAAATGGTGCCAGATGACCCTAGAGGCAGAACTTCATGCACATGCCTATCCAAATGGGAGCAATGCAATTGCCAGGCTGAATCATGCAGATAAAAAAAAAGACTCAGGTCTATGAAACTGTTGATGTTCCTGACAGCAGCTTCCCAGTTCCACTGCACAGGATAAAACCAGTGGCTTGGGCTGCAAACGGAGCAAAAGGAAGAAAAAAGCCCATCACCACTCAGTGCTGAAAGCCCTTCAAACCATCAGTTGATCCGTTTACTTGAGAAGAAATCTGAGAACAGTCACTGCATCAACTCTCTTCAGTGTTGTGGGACTAAAACCACCTTTGGGTAGCATTAACTCCAAACCCAACTGTTGGAGTTAAACTCACAGCACACATTTCCAACTCCTCTGATTGGAACTGGCGTCTTCCTTTCTGGCTCTGAAAACACAAACGCTTCATCTGACACTGGCCCAGCAATGAGTTTGTATCTCAGCCCTAGGGATTAATGCAAACTACAGCACCCCAAGATCCATTCTTTGCATTTTAGGTACCTGCAAGTAGGACTGGGTGTAAAGGACATGAAAACTCAAGCTAAGACAACTACATCCTCCTAAAAAAGCACTGTGAAAAAGCAAGCTGTAGCCACGATAGTCTTGACAGTGGCAGTGTAGGTGCTGTGTTTTCATGCAGCACACATGTACAGGCATGTCCAGCTACCAATTTAGTGCCAAATCCCAGTGGATCCAACTCTCATTGAGTTCCACTGAGTCAGACAGAACGTGAAACATGTTAGAACCTGTCAGAGAAGGCTGGAGGATCTTGAAATAAACACTGTCCCCGAGACTATTATGGCTTGGAAGAATTTTGAGAACTTGAGTCCCTGATGTTTGCAAAACAAAAAGTCCTTTGGAAATGCCCTCGCATCGATACTCTTACCTGTTTGGAATAAAAAATAGATATTATTTATAAAATCACAAGAGCAGGCCACAGGCGCTTGGCCAGAATCACTCTAGAAAACTGTTCGGTTCACTCTGCTAACTTCAGCTTCTAAAGCCTTGAGGCGTCAGGGTAGTGGGATTCCTGGAGAAGCACTCTAGAATGCAGAGTCCAGTCGAGATGTTTCCTCATCTTGAAGATCCACTTGTTTGCTGCCCCTCGAAAGTGAAGTCTGTGCCAAGAGGAGGGATGTTGACTCCTGAGAGGGAAGCTGAAATGAGAAGAAAAACAGGCCACTGTAAGCACTGGTTTGACGATGCTGAGCTTGACTCTGAGCATCGTTTTAAAGCCGCACAGGGAGATCACCAGGGTTTCACTCCCTCAGCACAGTGTTGCTTTGCTGTTGCCTCACCATAGCCGGAAAAAAACCAGCAGAAGGGAATGGAACTGTCCCTACAACACGCAAACAGCCCATGTATAAAAATCCACGTGTGGATTTCAGGGTGTTCCATACAACACAGTTACTCGACACCCGGGGGTGCAAATTCCGCCTGACTGTTTCACCTCCTGCAAGCAGGACAGCAGAAGACTCTCCTAGAATCTGGGTCAGCGACACTACACTGTGAAAATGTCTCCTGGGGGCTGAGGAGGACCCAGCCTGCCGCTTACTGCAACAGCCCAGGTGCAAGGTTATCTCCTCCCCATAGTTAGCAAAGTGAGAAGAGATTATACAGACCAGAGAGCACTCTGGTAGCAGAGTCTTCCCCACACCGGAGCATCTGCTGTTGTTCCTCATTTCCCCCACATTCCCAAAAAATAGAGACAAGCACCGCAGCTGAAGTGGGCACCACAAGCTCCTTCCGTTTACTTCTTACTGCGGCTTGGCTGTTCTCAGCTTCAGCTTCAGACTGTGTCTGCACCTTCCCACACCTTTCACGAATCACTGAACAGACTTCCGATGCCATAATTGTACAGTGAGTGGCAAGAGTTGCTCTGCCACATTTACCAGAGTAGCTGCAGCATTTGGATCCTCCCCCGTGCTCTTGACCCTTGGGCCAACAGCATCAACATCCAACCCAGGGCTACCGGACAGCCACTGGTTTAGGTTCACCAACAATCATTTCTGGACAAGATGCAGTATTGGTGCTTTTGTGAGACCCCACATGGAGCCTTGCATCCAGTTCTGGAGTCCTGACTCCAGTTCTTATATTCTGGAGAATATAAGGAGGACAGGGAACTGTTGGTGTGAGTCCAGAAGAGGCCATGAGGATGATCAGAGAGCTGGGGGCACCTCTGCTATAAGAACTATGCTAAGGGAGTTGGGGCTGTTCAGCCTGGAGAAGGCTCAAAAGGGACCTTACAGCAGCTTCCAGTCCCTGAAGGGGCTACAGAAAAGCTGGAGAGAGACTTTTAATGAGGGACTTTGATGTTAGGACAAGAGGGATGGGTTCAAGCTAAAAGAGAGGAGCTTTAGGTTAGATCTGAGGCAGAAATCCCTCCCTGTAAGGGTGCTGCGGCCGTGGAACAGGCTGCCCAGGGAGGCTGTGGCTGCTCCATCCCTGGAAGTGTCCATGGCCAGGCTGGATTGGACTCTGGTGAGACATGTTGCTGGGAGGGGGTTGGGACTGGATGACCTCTGAGGTCCTTCCAACCCAAATCCTTGTGTGATTCTGTTAATTGCTATCTTGCACAGATGCATCAACACAATTATCTGGTGAGTGTCTCTGTCCTTCAGGGGCAGAGGCGAGGTGCTGCTCATAGCCACTCCACAGCCTCTCTGCCCAGGGTAACCTGTTCAATGGCACCAACTGACTGCCCTGCAGAGCCAAGGTTCTGAAGGTAATGAAGAAAGAAACACTGACCTTTGTGAACAAGCTTTGTAGCGCTGCGTTTCCAAAGTGCTACGTCTCCCTTTCTATGGCAAGGGATGAAGCTTCAATGGGATCTACACAGTGAAAAACAAAGCATTGAGAGGTAAGTAAAGCTGGTTTGCTCACTTCTCTGGTCATGGACCCCATTCCACACTGTGACTGCTTGGCCAGCTGCTCTCAGCCTGTTCACTTCTGTCTTTTAACTTTGTACGGGCTCAGTAAGAGGTTCTGGTTTGACCAATATTAAGGTCCCCCAGCTTTTTGGAATAAGATTACAAACTCTTTTTTCACTGGGAAAGAACTGTAGAGTAGAGCAGGCTATTTCAGCTGGAAATATCCAGCCCAAACTACCTGTAAAATATCATTTACTTTATTAGCACTATAAATTGTGCGACTTCATATAAACCCCAGGTTCAGATTCCGGTGTCTAATCTGGCCAAAAAGCATCTTGGCCATCAAACCTTTTCATACTGAAGAATTCTTTATCTTCAGAGAATTTATATCCTGTAGAGGTTGGCGAGTTGTGACTCAACACCCAGAGGAGTTATTTTAAGCACTGTAAACAATAGGTGGAGATGCCACATGTTGTAATTTTCAAAACCAACTTGTGTTGCCCTTGTAACTGCCCAAAATGTAGAAAACAAAAACAAAGCAGTAGGAAGAGCAAATCCTGTGCTGTCAGGATGAAACAACATTTTGGACAGTTTGTAGAAGGAAATTTTCTGTTGCCCCCCCCCCCGACCATTGTCTTCCTCAGACATCTGAGAGTGACAGTATCCTAATTCTTTTAAAGGGAACCTGAGCAAGGCATCCTCCTGGCTCCACAGGAGAAAACATAAGCCTTGCCTAAGGTACTGACAGGATTTCTGAGCCTTCAAAGATGGTACTAGGGTCTCTGCTGTGCCCCCTGATACTATGATACAGACCCAGGGCTTGAAAATATTGCACGGAAGAAAGAATCAAGTTCAAACACAGAAACATAACAGTACAGAATTATTAATTTTAGATCCATCTCATAAAAGTCATCAAATAATGGCTACGCATATGAAGCAAAGGTCAAGGTGCAACTCATTTCCCTTTGTGTTACCTTACCATGAGCTTCTTCACCTGTTCCATCGTCTTCCCACTGCTCCTCACTCGCCAGGAGAGGATTCTGCGCTTCACACAGAGCTCTCAGTGGGAAGAAGTGTCCATCACCCTGGCTGCATGGAAAAGGCAGAGACAGGCACTGTGAAAAGCAGTGACTAACTCAGAAGGATGACCAGTTCTATACTTTATCTGCAGACAGAGTTTTCCGCTGCCTGTATTCTCAATGTTTGTGTGAACTGATTGTTAGTTTTGCTAAACACTAAACCCTCTGTCGGCTTTCTTCGGCCGCTCAGACACTAGAGAGTAGTTTTGGACTTCAACTCCTTTGAGCTCTCTAGAGAATAAAGGGGCAAACCTGTACCCTGGAAGGAAGGCAATGTTAGTGGAGCTTCATTACACCCAAGACATGTGGACACAGAAGAAAAAAAAAACAAACCAGAAAACTATTAACTTATGGGCAGCTACAACTACGGAAGGAGCAATTTATCCCCCAGCAAGTCTCCCTTCCAGACACGCGGTGATCAGGCGAGGATGTCTGTCGGTGCATTTACAGTGATGCACAACAGCAGCTGGCCAGACACATGGGAGGTGCGAGCAGATTGTTAGAAGTCAGTCCCTTCAGTTAATTCTATCAGTTTGTAGCATTTAACTGGATTACTCCCTACCTCGAGGCAATAGGCAGTAGCCAGAGCTTTTTTTCTTCCCCGAACACTTGCTGCAGGTTCTTCACAAAGCCAAGATTGAATCCATTTTTATCTGGGCCATTCTGAAACACCGGAGCTGAGAAAGCCTCTGCGCACAGATGCAGTTTCAGGTGGAATAAAAAGGAAAATCAATGCCAGGAACTCTGAAAGAGGATCGTACATGTTGCAGCCAGGTAAAGACCACACAGTTTACCGGTCACGAATAAATATGAGAAGGAACTTCTTCCCAGTGAGCGTGTCAGAGCCCTGGCAGGGGCTGCCCAGGGAGGTTGTGGAGTTGCCTTCTCTGGAGACATTTCGAACCCGCCTGTCCATGTTCCTGTGCAACTGGATCTAGGGGATCCTGGTGTGGCAGGGGGACTGGACAGGAGGATATTTCGAGGTCCCTTCCGATTCCTAATGTTCTGTGATTACCAAGATAAACAGTTTGAAAGTAGGCATTTTTTTTTTCTTGTAAAGACTTTCAACCTGATGGTAGGAATTTGATGGTGTAACTGAACCACACAGACAGCCAAACTGAATGTTTAATCTAGGGAATGGAGTTCAAAGATATATTTCACAGAGTCACAGAATTGCTGAGGCTGGAAAAGCACTCTGAGCTCAACCAGCCCAGGACTTAACGTCACCCCATCCACCAGACCAGGGCATTAAGGGCCACAGTCTGTCCCTCAACACCTCCAGGGACGGGGACTCCACCACTGCCCTGGGAAGTCCAGTCCAGGCTCTGATCACTTTTTGTGTGAGGAAGGGCTTCCTAACATCCAAGCTAACCCTCCCCTGGTGCAGCTTCAGGCCCTGCCCTCTCCTCCTGTTGCTGGTTGCCTGGGAGAAGAACCCATCCCCCACCTGACTACAACCTCCCTTCAGGAAGTTGGAGAGAGGGAGAAGGTCCCCACTGAGGTTCGTCTTTTAAACAACCCCAGCTCCCTCAGCCTCTCCTCATCAGCCTTTCACTCCAGGCTGTTACCCAGCTTCACTGCTCCTCTGAACCTGCTCGAGCCCCTCAATCTCTTTCTTGAAGTGAGGGGCCCAGCAGCACTGCCCCCAGTACCCAACAGGAGGCCTCCCCAGTGCTCAGGACAGGGGGAGAATTCTGTCCCTAATCCTGCTGGCCACCTGGGCACCCTGCTACCTCCTGTTCAAGCAGTTGTCTTGCTGAAATTCAGTGGGTAGAAACTTGTAGCTACAACACCTACAGGACTAAGCAGGTTGGTTTCAGGGCACAGTTCACAAGTGACACTGGAGTTTTCAATTACCTTGTTTGTTAACGATCCAATGAACAAGGCATTAGGAACAAACACATGCAAACAGAGCCTCTGCTATGGTGAGACAAGGAAGAGAGAAGGCAAGCCTTGAGGGGGGAATAGATATCTAAACTGCTGCAGAGGATTGATATTTTGTGGGAGAGGAGCTTCACTGTCCCATGAAATGAGCTTTATAGTTCGTAACTACAAATAATCTGAATATTTGCTCTAACTCTTGGCAGTGGGTGTAGGGACAAATCTCTGCAACACTGTGCCAAGGTCTTAAATCTTCCTCCTCTCATAACCCAAGGGAATGAACAGAACATAAATGCACTTTTCCCACTCTTGCAGCACTTGTGCTGTGACTTAGGTGTTCAAGAACCAAGAGCCTTACCTAAAGTAGATCTGTTCCGACTAACGAGCCAGCAGTGGTAGCCAAACAGAAACAAAAGGCTTACAAAGAACATGACAGCCACAAAGAGAAGGAAAAGGATGTGAAATTTGGATCGTCCATTAGTCAGTTCACCCTGGAAAGAACAGCAACACAGACCAAGTGATGGGTACAAAGAAAAGCTGGACATTGTTTCTAGAAAGCAATATCTATGATTTAGAGAGAATGTTCCAGGCTGTAAGGTACCTCTAACCATCATTTAGTCCAACCTCGCTAAGCAGAGACAATTCTACCTTGGTCAGGCCACTCAGAGCCTCATCAAGCCTGACTTTAAATGACTGCAGGGATGGGGCCCCCACTACCTCCCTGGGCAGCCCATTCCAGCCATCAACCACCCTCACACTGAAGAACTTGTTTCGAATATCCAGCTTAAACTGATCCTTTCCCAGCCTGAACCCACTGCTCCTTGTCCTGTCCACACAAACCCTCTTGAAAAGAACTTCCCCTGCCTTCATGTAGGCCTCCCTCAAGTACTGAAAGGTCAAAAGAATGTACATGCCCTTTGGCTTTCTTAAACCTTCACAAGCTAGAGAAATGACGTGGTTCACTTCCCCTCCTGTACCCAAAGCATAGTCGGGGTTCATTATTAATTTGTTGTGTATAACAGAACCAAGAGAGTCACAGCTTCCCACCTGGCCACAGACACTGAACAAGTTTTGCTGGTGGTGTTGAGTGAATCTGTACAGATCAGTGCCAGGATGTGATGCTTCAATACCAAAGATTCTGAGACACAAGCACAGAATCATTGAATCATTCAGGTAGGTTGGAAAAGACCCTTGGGATCATCGAGTCCAACCATCAACCCTATTCTACAAGTTCACCCCTAAATCAGATCACCCAGCACCACATCTAAGCATCTTTTAAACACATCCAGGGATGGGGACTCAAGCATCATCCTGGGCAGCCTATTCCAGTGCCAAAGCATGCAAAGACAAGGGCAGGAGCAGGACAGAACTTCTTTGCTAGAAGCTAACGCTACAGTTTAAAGCTTCTGGAGTCTATTTGCTTCTTGTTTTTGTGCATTTGAGATGTGGAAGGGGAGTTACACTCAAAACAAGGCTCAGGAAAACACATCATTGAAGCAACACTGACTCTCCTCAAAGCAAAAAACCACCTAGAGTGATCAACCCCTACCAGGGTTAGGAAAAGAAACTAGATGTCCCAACTTACTGTCCAATACTTAATGAAGTACTTGAAGACCGTTGCAGCGATATACAAGCAGTAGAGCAGAGAATAGGCTAAGAACAGTAGAAAGAATTTGTAGTTAGAAAATCCAATGCAGTTATTCACCCTGGAAAACAAAAGCAAAGTTAACGTCAGGGTTATGTCCAGCACCCGGCTGTAACACAATGAGCTGCTACCACCGGGGGGAATTCACTAAGCCTGATGACACAAGTGTCATCGACAAACGGCTCCTCTTAGTGGTTAAACTGCAAAACAACTCAAGTTCCTCTGGTTTCCCCAGGGACACTTCCTGCTAATGAGTGAAAGGCCAGTTCATCATTTGAAATGGTTTTAATCTGGTGAATTTGTCCCAGATGCAGGGTCCAGTTCCTCATGGCTGTTTCTTGTCTGCAGAGAGATTCAGATCTGGGATCTCTTTATTCAACTGCAAAACTCAGGAGCCAGATTCAGCACTGCTTGTTTGTTTCCACATAAATACCCCCAAATTTGATGATCATTCTTCATGCTCTGAAACAATCTAGGGATTGCAGGGGAAAAAACCTCCGGATTGAAAAATCCTCTGCAGGGAGGCTGAGGTGGGGGAATGTTTGTTGCTTCTAACTCCTGATAGCTTTTTTTTTTCCCTAAAAAAGGAGGAGTTGAAGAAATGTAGTGAAAGCAACTCTCCAAGCTACGAACCCTTCCATGCACCACTCAATACCATGCACAGGCACCCTTTCAGAACCCATCTGCTTTCAGATCTTGTTACTGAAAACAACCACCAATGGCATGCTGAAAGGATTCTGGACTCAGATTTCGTGGCTAAGGTTAATATCTTTTAGAATTTGACTAACAGTTCAAAATACCAAACACTCCAGGCTATTTCCAAGTGTTATTTCACACATTTCCCAACACAGCCCCAAACGAGGGGGGGTGTGGATGCTACTTCTGCAACAGCCTGTTTTCAGAGAACTACAAGGCAGTATTGAGGACGTACCATGGGCAGTGATGATCCATTTTCAACACGCAGCTGCGAAAGGACAGAAAACAGGAGATGGATTAACAGTTAACCAGTTGGTTCTCAGTAGATGATGCGTGTCGTATAAACTTAACACCAATTCACGTGTAGGTGTGGAGCTGCATCTGTTGACTGCAGCTGGAACAGAGGGCCTGAATTGTGAAATACCTTTGTCTGGGACCATCCCATTCGCATCCCCTTAGTGGTGACTATATTCACTCCAGTGAAAAACCATCCAGTAACTTACACAGCACAAACAGAACAATGGTGACAGCGGTCGGGTTTGATGAGCTGGCATCTATCACAGAACCGAATCCCTGAAATTAAAGACATAGTCATATTAAACAGTAGAAAAGCCTTTTTATTTTCCCAAACCTGAGACCCAAGAGCTCAGGCATTAGAGTTCCTCACATGGGGGTTACCCTGAGTAATGCGCTGTAATGCCTAAGCTATAACCTGTTGCTCAGCAGGAGCTCAGTGAGCTCTATCAGACTTAGAGAAGCAAAGCTACCTGCTCACTAACCTCCACTCCCAGTCCTTGTGTAGACTGGCAACTTCCGTGCAATTTCAGTGAGAATCTGCCTCTGCACCTCTGGCCTTTCTTCATTTTCATAGCGCTCTTGGTCAGCGTAGGACATGTGGTACTGGAATGAGAAAGCAATTAACCATGGGGAGCAGAGGTAACACCTCAAATACAGGCAGGTTTAGAAGTGTTTTTATGTCCTGCTCCTCCCAATGACTTCAGTCTAATGTGAAAATATGTCTGTTAAGGAGACAGAGCAAGTGCTAGACAGCCAGATTATTAGGTGACAGCGCAGTAAGAAATGCACAAGTGAAATTCAGATCATAAATCAACCTAGTCATATTGCTGCTGCTGCCTTGGCTTACAATTCTTCATGAAGGCCATCAGTAACCATACGGACACATTAAACACTCGCCTTGTGAGCAACAGCCTGTCCCCAGCCACAGTTTCATGCTTCTAAAACTGGGATTAGCTGTTATTTATAAATTTACATTTGTGGAATTAGGTCAGTGGAATGAGATGCCCAGGGAGATTGTGGAGTCTCCTTCACTGGAAACAATTAAAGCCCACCTGACCACATTCCTGTGTAACTGGATCTATGGGATCCTGCTGTGGCAGTGGGGGTTGGACTGGATGATCTTTTGAGGTCCCTTTTGATCTCTAATGTTCCGGGATTCTGTGAGCACTGTGTTTGGAGCAGTAGAGGGAGGCTGATATTTGTGTAACACTCCAAATACACATGGCCATAATCTCATCCTAATTCCACAAGTGTAAATGTATAAATAACAACAAATCTCAGTTTTAGAAGCATAAAGGGGTGTTCTATCAACTCTTCAGAAACGGTAAAAGAAAAGAAAAGGAAAAGAAAAGTGAATCTCAGAACGGTTTGTTACTCAGTTTTTATGGACAACTGTAGGGCATCTCCCACCTCCTTAGGAAATTCAGTCAGCTCTCCAGATCAACTAGACCAAAGGGTCTTGAGTTCTCTGTAGCATCACAGCTTTCATTCTGTGAATGAGAAGTGCTTGATCTCTTACCTTTTTGCCTGGCTGCACTGGGAGGGTAAAAATAGACTTCCAGTACGTCCACACGAAGAGCACAAAGAGAACGTGGAAGATTACAAGATAGGCCACTAAAATACAGAACAAAGAAGCAGAACAATGATTTCTTAAGCAGAAGTTTCATTTGTGATGCGTGTAAATCCAATATTTCACAAAGATGACTATGAAAAGATGGGAATAGAGGGAGATGTTCAGTCCCAATCAGTTGCTAAGAGATGGCTAAATCTTGCAGTGAGAGGGTCAGTAGAATTTCAGAGCTGTGGCTACAGCTGGGAGTTCCCTGTCTCACAAGCTGCCCCTTCCCCACTCGATTCCATGCGCGAGGAAGAATACAGCTATGAAAGACTCCACCCACACACCAGGTGATGTCCCTGTACCACTGGGAACAGCAGGATTTGTCTCTTCTATATTGGCACAGGCAAAGCAGCGCCAGTTGGTGCTGAGCAGAATAAAGGTTAATTAATACTGCAGCACTCTAGCATCTCCAGATTTGAGTTCAGTTGGTCCTGAATGCACCCAGTCGCACAGCACCATCTCCCAGTGCACTGTCCACCCGTGTGACTTCTTCACCACTCATGAGAGTGCAGACACATCACACGCTCTAGCTGAGCTCTGCAGCAGAAAAAGATCAAAATTCTCATTAAGCATTGTTTAGATTTACTACAGAGTACAAGGCAGCAGCAAAACACTCCTTGATCAGCTCTCATGATCACCAAGAACAAACCAGAGTCCATGCAACACAACATAATCACATGAAACCCAGCGCGTGCCAGAGGAACGCTGTTTCAATAGACACACTTCACCCAACAGCCTCTGGGCAAAAGCCACCACGATGTGGCTCAGAGAGCTGGAGGACAACTGTCCTCCAGCTACACCAGCCACGTGATCGCCATACTTGACTCACAAGGCCCTAGCAAACATTACAAGACCTTCATTTAAAATGTGAGAAACCTACTGAGTAAAATTTCCAAGCAGAGCTCTGAGACTTTCTCAGGACCTAGCAAACAATCTGATGCTCTTCCCCGGAAGGCAATGGGTCACAGGAGTGATCTCTGATTCCTTATTGTGCTCCCATGTTACTCTGAGCTGTTCCCCGCCTACCCTGGGCAGGTGGAGCTCAGATATCTTTTAATTAACACATCAGAAGATAAATCTTGTAACAGGCTTCACTCTGGTGATGAAGTGATTGAAGCAGCATGATGGAGGAAGCTGAGCTGGAGATGCACTAATACATTAGGCAGCTAATCACTGACTAATAGCCATTAACATGGTGCTTTCTACAGTTTAACAGTTTCAGGTACTAGGTCACCTCTCAGTGGAAGGAGAATGCACCTGTTGCAGGAAATGGAAGGATTTGTTCTTCAGGGAATAATTTGCCAGCTGAGAACTGCTACTAGCTGCTTCTATCTTGCAGAACTCTGGAAGAAGAAATCAGGGGAAGTGGCGATCTGAGTTAGCCAGATGCCTCCAAAGCACCTCCAGGCAAGAAAAGTGAAATGACCACTAACCTCTTATACTTAGGACATGACTGTGGCCTCTACAGAATCACAGAACATTAGGGATTGTAAGGGACCTCAAAAGATCAATTAGTCCAATCCCCCTACCACAGTAGGATGACCTAGATCAAGTCACCAGGAACATATCCAGGTGGGTTTTAAACGTCTCCACAGAAGGAGACTACAAAAACACACCAGTGCACACAAGCGCAAACAGGCTTGTAAGTGACTGTGCTGCTTTGCCCAACTTGTTCTGCAACTTTATAGAGTGCTGGGGACGCCAGAACAATCTGTCAGCATGTGCTACCAAACAATCTGAGGAGCAGCCAGGCCAACTAATACCAAGACAGAAACCTTTGCTTCAACTAATCAGTGGTGGGAAGCAACTGTGTTACCACTTGATTGTGGTTAGTGGTCAACAGACCCAAATCTTCTGCAAAAGCCTCCCTACAAAACACATCAACCCCAGCTTTCACCCAAAGATCAAACAAAACTGAAATAAAAATAACCAGGACAGCACAGAACTTGTCTGCTCTGCTCAGCTTGTCACATCAGCACTGAAAATGTCACTCGGAAAAGGGGAACCAGCATGTGGGTGTCTGCAGTGAAAGACTACAGGGATCCAAGGTTCTTCAAGTTCTTTTCCTCACACCACAACTAAACAGGGGCATTTCCCAACAGATCCAGAAGAGAGAGCCCTGTGGTTACAGGAAGGAAACACTGAAAGAGTGACTAAGCTTCACAAAATTGACGGAAGGCTGTTTTGATATTTTAACTACAGCATTTGGGAGGCTTTTCGCACGAGGGCTGAAGGTCAAACAACAAATGGGACACACGTACCTTTTTCCACAGGGTTGCTCAGCGTCACTGAAAGAGAAAAAAAAGACCCCACATGTCTACAGCGCAAACAGGATTCTCAGAAACGTTTGGGACAATCAGGTTGGTATTTGAAATCCAGCCATTTTAGGAAAAAAAAAGAAGTTAATGTTCAACCGACAGAAAGAGGCCACAGTTTAGCAGCGAATCCAAAGCATCCACCACAACAATTGGCCAAGAAGGCCAACAGCATTCTGGCCTGGATCAAGAGCAGAGTAACCAGCAAGAGGAGGCAGGCGACGGTGCCCCTGTGCTCTGCACTTATGAGACTACGCATTGAGTACTGGGTCCTGTTTTGGGCACCACAGTGTAAAAAGGACACTGAAGTGCTGGAGCGGGGCCAGGGAAGGGCAACAAGGCTGGGGAGGGGGCTGGAAAACAGGCCGTGTGGAAAGAGGCTGAGGGAACTGGGCTTTTAGAGTCTGAAGAAGAGGAGACTGAGAAGAGACCTTCTTGCTCTCTACAGCTACCTCAAAGAAGGTTATAGCCAGGCTGATGCTGCTCTCTTCTCACAAATTCCTAATGATAGTATGAGGGGAAATGGCCTCAAGTTGTTCAGGGGAGGTTTAGATTGGATCTTAGGAAGAAGTTCTTTCCTGAGAGAGTGGTCGGGCACTGGAACAGGCTGCCCAGGGATGTGGTGGAGTCCCCGTCCCTGGAGGCGTTTAAAAACTGAGTAGCTAGAGCACTTGAGGCCATGAGCTGTTGAGATGAGGGCTGGACTTGATGACCCTGGAGGTCCTTTCCAACCATGATGATTCTATGATAATTCCCTTTACTCCTGCAACTCACACCCACAAAAGATCTTCAGGAACTGTTATGCAGTGTTTTTTCCCTTGTTATAAAATATGTTGTATATTTGTACCTTAAAAATGTGACAACAGTAATCTACTGGTGTCACTGATGTGACAGGGCTCCTCTAGCATCATCCAAGTGGCGTCTCTACACAAGTAGGTGCTCACGGCCTGCTCTGAACTTGCATTTGTGTGGCCCTGAACCTCCACAGGATCATATCAGAGAACATTCCTAGTTTTTCCAACACCATAATCACCAGACAGCCCCTACTGACAGAACCATTACAGTAATCAGCAGCAGGCACACTGCTCATATGCTAATGGAATTCAAAGCCATTATCTTAAAAGTCATTATTTTAAAAGCCATCGTTGGAGGAAAAGAGATTATTGAGGGGTGGGAGCCTTTCACTTCTACTGGCAGCACCTCAAAAGAGACTCTTTTGAGACTCACTCCATCATCTTACTTGAATAACAAATCTGGAAAACATCAAGCAAGCACCAAGAGCTTCTGCTTTTACTAATGGAAGTCAATTTTCCTCAAAACCACTGCTCTGATCTGCAAGTTCTACAACAGTTAATGTTCAAATCCTAAACGAACTAATTTAGTCACTTCAGCTTCTGTATAGATCACCTCCTCCACACTCAAACTGCATGAGAGAATGATGGGGCAAAAAAAACCCCAGGCAGATGAAAGCTAAGGCGTGATTTTTAGCTGCAATTCCAGGCAGGGAGAAGAGCTCCTGCCAGCTTAACCAGCACCTGCAGAACAACACAGACCCAATCCAAACCCCACTTAAATCAGAAGGGTCTTCTCTAAGAGCTGTGCTGACACTCGGGACTACATTCACTGTGAGGGAATCTGCAGTGCTGCAAATATTGCAGAAGATTGACAGCACTCCAGGAAGAAGCTCAGTTGTTTGTCACATGGAGGTACTGTTCAGTTGGAGACATTGTTCCACGTGAAAGAAACAGCCCACAGGCGCTGAAGTGGGAGAAAACGTCATGAAGTATTGGAGGGGGGCTTTGCCTAAGTGGTGGCTCAAAGAACCTGAGTTTCATTCTGGTCCCCACTGAGAAAGAACAATAGAATCCTAGAACATTAGGGATTGGAAGGGACCTTGAAAGATCACCTAGTCCAATCGCCCTGCCACAGCAGGATCACCTAGGTCTGACTGCACTGGAAACTCAAACAAAAATCTGATTTAAATTTGCTGTGCAGATCCCAGAGGCAGCTCTTTTCACAGAAACATCTCAACCTACCTCTGCGAGAAGTTGGGCTTAATTTATCTGCCATACCCTGTCCTGAAGAGGAAGAGCCACATGCTCCTCCGGACAATTCCAAAAGCTCAAGCTGCCAGTTTTATCCTCCACCTCTACTAGATCCAGCAGTCCTTATCCCTTCTTCTAGCAACAGGATTTAGCACACAAAAATCATTTAGGTTTGGAAAAGATCTTCAAGATCATTCAGTCCAACCACAAACCCAACTGTCCCAAGGGCACTGCTACACAGAACATAATAAAGACAGCGATGTTTGCAATGTGTTATCTTGCAATACAATCACTAGTCAGCACTAAAAATTCCCTTCTAAAATTCAGCACTTCCTTCCCAAGTCTAAGGAGTTGACTCAGGAGTGTGATTTAATGGAATCTATTTTTTTTTCCCTTTCAGGATTCAGCAGAATGACTCCAACGCAGGGCAGGCACTGGTTTCTGTTCCTGCTTACACCAGAAATCATGCCTGAACGTTATCATATGACATGAAGGCTAACTTTCCCTGTGAGGATCAATCTCGTCTCTAGTCCTATGTCTGGAACACGAGTGCTCTGAGGAGTGGCTGAGGGAACTGCAGTTGTTTAGCCTGGAGAAAAGGAGGCTGAAGGGAGACCTTGATCTTAACAACTCCCTGACAGGAGGCTTGAGGAGGGATTCAGCCTTTTCTCCCTGATGGCAAGAGACAGGACCAAAGGAAAGGGTTGCAGACTGCACCAGGGGAGGTTTAGGCTGAGTATTAGGAAAAACTTCTTCACCGAAAGGGTTAACAAACCTTGGCACAGGCTGCCCAGGGCAGTGCTGGAATCCCCGCGTCTGGAGGGATTTAAACGACCGGATGCTTCGGGACAGGGATTTAGTGGCGACCCGGCGGTGCTGGGTCGAAGGCTGGACCTGATGATCGTAACGGTCTCTTCCAACCAAAGAGATGCTGTGGTTCTGTGCCGGAAGCCGCTGGCAGCCCAGCCAGGGCTCAGACCTTATGGAAAACCCATCCAACACCCCCGAACCTCCCACAAACTCTCGCCATCACGGGTTGGACTGCTCCTCCGCACCTGATCTCTCTGGGTGCGTCGCTGCAATCCCAGGCCCGCGCAGAACACGAGAAGACGCTCACAACTCCACTGAGAATGGCCAGGCCTCATCCCCAACCCCGCCAGGAGACCCCCTCCTCGTCCCCACCATGACCCCCCCTCACGCCCCTCCCCACCGTCCCCCTGTCCGGGCCGCTCACCGAGGCACAGCTCGCACACGTAGGCGTAGTAGGACCACAGGACGACGAGGGCGATGATGAGGACGGGCAGCCAGGCGAAGGCCCTTTGGCAGCACCGCAACCCCCGCGACACCGCCATCGCTCATACCTCGGCCTCGCCGCATCGGCCAGCGGCTGCGCGAGGCTGGGCGGCGGAGCCGGGTGGAGGCGCTCGGAGCTCGGCTGAGCGGCCTTGGCGGGCAGAGCGGGTAGGGAGCGGCGCTGTGGCGCCGCCTGGCGGAGCGGGATGGGGTAGCAGCAAGGCTGCGGGGTCTCCTCTGGCGGGCACGGACCGCAGCTCCCGAATCCCGGCCAGACCCAGCGGCGGGTGAAATCTGCGACAGAGCCTGGTTTAGGCGCTTCTGGAACTCATTTATGCCCCCCTGGGTGGCCATGGGGACACTTTGGTGGCTCAGGAGTCAACCTGAGGCAGATTTAGGCACCTGAAATAGGTTTGGGATGCTCCTCGAATTCCCAGTGACGCAGGAGCGAGCCGCAGTATCTCGTTACCTGCCCTAATTAAAGCCCATCTGCCATGTTCAGACTTTGATACCCACCGGTGCTCAGCTGTCCTTGTCTCTGCTAAAGACAGAGTCACCAAATGGTCTGGGTTGAAGGGACCTTTAAGACTCCTCCAGTCCCAGTGGGACCTCTCCAATCACAGCAGATTGCTCAGAGCCCCAAGGTCCAGCCTAAGCAGGGGATGATTCCAGGGATGGGGCTTCTTCTGCCTCTCTGGGCAGCCTGGGTCAGGGCCTCACCACAGAATCACAGAATCATTTAGGTTGGTAAAGACCTTCGAGCTCATCAAGTCCAACCATGAACCCAACTGTCCCAAGGCCACTGCTAAACACTGTTCCTAAGCTCCAGATCTTCATAACTGGATGTGTTCCTGTGCGACTTGGTCTAGGTGATCCTGCTGTGGCAGGGGGATTGGACTAGATGATCTTTTGAGGTCCCTTCCAATTTGTAATGATTCTATGATTCTATGACTGTGAAACACAGCCAGGGATGGTAATTCAATCCCCTCCCTGGGCAGCCTCTTCCACAGTCTGGTGATCCTCTCCATGAAGAAGTTTCTCCTAACGTCCAACCTAAACTTAGCCTGCTACAACTTGAGGCCATTTCCTCTCAGCCTATCACAGAACCACAGAACCACAGAACATTACGGATTGGAAGGGGCCTCAAAAGATCATCCAGGCCAATCCCCCTGCCACAGCAGGATCCCCTAGATCGAGTCACACAGGAACATGGCCAGACCCAGATTCCTCAGCCTTTCCTCATCAGGGAGATGCTCCACTCTCTTGTATCACTTGTTCCTTGTGAGAAAAGACTAATATCCACCTCTCTACAACCTCCTTTTAGGTAGTAGTGATTCTCTCATACAAGGGTCAGAGACAAGACAATCCATGGAACAAAATGAGTATCCCCTCCAACAACCCAACAACATGGCATTTGACATTAAAAAATACCCAAAAACCAAACCAAGGCCATTCCACTTCCCAAATCTGCTCCACAACCCTCTTTTCAATTCCTGCAGGAATGTCTCTCATTTCCACATTCAATAACACGTTCTGAGCTCAGCCTCCATGACATTGCCTTTGTTAAGGAAATGAGTTTCCTCTCATCATCAAGAGAGCGACTTGTCTAACAGAACTTACCTCTAACTTCTGATGAAACCCTGCTGTCATTTACTGTATTTTCCAGTCAGCTCCTTGTTCATCAGTTTTCTCGCTCAGAATTTGTGCTAAAACTTCCCTTGCTGTTGGTATCACACCCGCAGGCTGCGCTGGTCTCTGGAAACTGCTCTCTCTCTTTTTGAGTGCAGGCTATTGCATTTGCCATCCTCCTGCTCAATGGTGACATCACCTACAAATCTTTGGACTCTTCCTGTAGTTCCACATTTAGTTCTTGGAGTATTTTAAGATGGAGATTATCCACAACCTCTGATTTTGTCACAATCTTGCTCCAGAATGAGGAGTCGGCTGCCATATCCTCTTCTCTCTCCTCCTCACTGTCTATACAGTCACTGTTCTCCACTTCTTTGGGCTGCTAAACTCTTTATTTCACACAACCCCCTAAGGTTTTAGCACTTGTTTATACTTTCTGTGTGTGGTGCAGCTTAGCTGAGGTTTTGGGTGGTGTCTGCAGCAGTGAAAGTGCTTTGCAGGTACCATAACATACATTGGCTTGAGCCGCGCATCACTCTGAACATGAAACTGCAGAGATCTGACTCAGACTGTGAAATCCACAGTCTGTGTTTCACACCCAAGCAATGGAAAGAGAAATGTCCCTTCCTGGGGCATCCAGGATGGGGATCCAGGACACCATACTCCATGTTTTAAGGAAGAGGAAGGTGGGAAATGCCCACTTGCTTCTTCCCACACAGAGCTGAGAACATGTTTGCCAGCAATGTGTTTTACGACCAGTAAGATTTAAGAATCGCACCTGTGAGGCAAACCCCTGCCTGAAACAGCCACAGACCCTCCTCTCTGCCGGTCAGTGATGGAATGCAGTAAAAGTGAGCAGAGTTTTTCAGATAAAGCCTCTGAAAATAAAGTGAAGGCTGTTTGTTTTGTTCAACAGCCAAGCGGTTTTTTTCCGATGTGTTCTGAGATCCACATGGATTCTCTTCAAAATTCTTTTGTTTCATGGGTTTCCAGGGGAGACTTAGTCATATAAACATGAGCTCATCTGAGTTAAGAGGTTCCCAAACACTGCTCTTTAAAACAAAAAATATTCAGGCGACCTTGAAATCTTGTGAACCTTACAGTGTGAACCCTCGTGGTTCAGAGGTAGCTCCCCATTTGAAGCTGCCATCTGGAGGTAGATAGAGCTGATGTAAGGTACCCTGTGCCCTTTGCAGAAACCAGCACTACAGATGTTCTTCAAATAAACGCTGGATCTAAAGCTGGGCTTCAGCCACCTCTGCAAGTGGAGAGAACCCCCTCTGGGTGTGCAGCCTCACAGGGCTCCACAGCCACTACACAACAGTTGCAAGTAGATTTAAGAGACTAGTTTAGGAAGATGTGGGATTATCTACACAGGTCATTAGAGGTTGGAAGGGACCTTTAGAGGTCATTGAGTCCAGCCCCCCATCTCAAGCAGGACCATGGAGTCTAAGATAGGTCACATAGGAATGCATTCAGAGAAGGAACATGGCCAGGCAGCCTTAAACATCTCCAGAGAAGGAGACTCCACAACTCCCCTGGGCAGCCCCTTCCAGGGCTTTGTCACCCTCACTGGGAAGTAATTCCTTCTCATATTGATGTGGAACCTCTTATGTTCAAACTCACACCTGGTGCCCCTTGTCCTATCATTAGACGACACTGAGCAGAGCCTGGCTCCATCCTCCTGACACCCACCCTTCACCTATTTATCAACATTCATGGGGTCATCCCTCAGTCTCCTTTTTTCCAAGCTGAAGAGACCTAACTCCCTCAGCCTTTCCTCATCAGGGAGATGCTCCACTCTCTTGTATCACTTGTTCCTTGTGAGAAAAGACTAATCTCCACCTCTCTGCAGCCTCCTTTCAGGAAGTAGTGATCCTCTCATATGAGGGTCAGAGACAAGACATTTAAAAGCTCTTTAAAATGACAGCCAGTAGGTGACGCTCAATTGTACTGTCCTGTAAAAACATCCCTGATCCCACAACTGGAAGATGCAGTTTACACTTCCAGTGTTGGGCGTGAACCTGGGCACAGACCACAGGAACCCTTTCGAAACCATGCTCTAACCCAGAAAGCAAAGTTGCGCAAGTTACTTTCCCCATGGTTCCCTTCGCAGTCTTACTCAAACCGGTAACACCCAGCAAGCCCTGGTGGTTTGCTGCAAGAGCTACTAAGCAGTTTTAGATGGTGAGGGGCCAAACCTTGTGGAGATCTGACTTTTCAAATAGCTTTTAACCCAGTGTGTGTACAATACAGGGGTAACTTTGACTTTGTGCATCGTCAGGGGTAGGTTATGCATGGTTCTTCTTAGAATCATAGAATCATTAGGGATTGGAAGGGACCTCAAAAGATCATCTACTCCAATCCCCCTGCAACAGCAGGATCACCTAGCAGTGACAGAGTTATCCAAGAAGTTGTCATAGAACAGTTTCAGCTGGAAGAGATCTTCAAGATCATCGAGTCCAACCTTTTCCCAGCCCTGTCAGCACCACTAAACTCTGTCCTCCAATGCAAGATCTACTCTGCTTTTAAACACTTCCAGGGATGGGGTCTCAACCCCCTCCCTGGGCAGCTGTTCCAGTGTCTGACAACCCTTTCAGGGAAGACACTCCTCCTGACATCCAACCTGGACCTCCCCTGGTGCAGCTTCAGGCCATTTCCCCTCATCCTATCAATGGCTACTAGGGAGAACAGACAGATGCCTGCTTCTCTACAACCTCCTTTCAAGCAGTTGTAGAGAGCAAGGTCTCCCCTCAGTGTCCTCTTCTCCACACTAAAAAGCCCCAGCTCCCTAAGCTGCTGCTCATATGACAGCTGTTTCAAACCCTTTACCAGCTTGGTAGCCCACATCATATTCAGAGCAGAGTGATAGCAGCACAGAGACTTTCTTCCTCTCATAGGTGGCTACAGCAAGGAACTCACCTTGGTCAAGCTCATTTCATGCAAGAAAACTGCAAACTCTTCTGAACACTGCACGTTAGCAAAGACAGCCTGAGCTGCCTGGTGTCATGTGTACTAAATCTAACCATATCAGACTTGGGTTCTGTCTCAAAAACGTTCATGCAGAGGGGTTAGATGGAGCTTTTCCAGAGAAACGGAAATTATACAGAGGGGAGAAAAAGAGCTGCTCCAGCGACTGACCATGCAGAGCTCCGTAGCTGCTGATTAATGTCTTGGCTCTCACCCAGGTTGTTGTGTGGAGTTCCTGTAGCGTGAACCACCACTTACACAGTTTTCAACAGATTTTGCTGGTTTGGCCATAGCCGGCGGTTCTCAGTAGCCGTCACAGGCAGTCTGCAAGCAGGTAAAAATCCAGCAATCTTGTTTGATCATTGCTGTATCTGAAAGTGCAAAGGACCAATGGGCAAAAAACTCAGCATTAGAAAATACCTTGAAAAAGAAAGGTAGATGCAGGTGATCATCTTCAGTCTTCACTAGAAGTCCTATTATTTTTAGTGGTGACATTTCAGAGAGAGTCAGATTTTATAAGAGCTTCCCCTTCATCCATCTGTTCCCAAGCTATGGTGAATGTAGAATGAAGGTTGACTGCTCCTGATCTCACAGAATCACAGAATCACAGAATCATTAGGGATTGGAAGGGATCTCGAAAGCTCATCTGGTCCAATCCCCCTGACACAGCAGGATCACCTAGACAAGAACATTTCCAGGCGGGTCTGAAACATCTCCAGTGAAGGAGACTCCATAACTACCCTGGGCAGCCTGTTCCAGTGCTCCGTCACCCTCACCGGGAAGAAGTTCCTTCTCAGGTTCATGTGGAACCTTCTATGTTCCAGCTTACAACCATTGTCCCTCGTCCTATCATTAGATGACACTAAGAAGAGCCCGCTCCATCCTCCTGACACCCATCCCTCAAATATTTGTAGACATTAATGAGGTCACCCCTCAGTCTCCTCTTCTCCAAGCTTAAGAGACCCAGCTCCCTCAGCTTCTCCTCATAAGGCAGGTGCTCCACCTCCTTCATCATCCTTGTTGCCCTATGCCGGACCCTCTCCAGCAGCTCCACATCCCTCTTGAACTGGGGAGCCCAGAACTGGACACAATACTCCAGATGTGGTCTCACTATAAACCACCACATTTACACTTTAGTACCTTCTCAGAAACCTCAGGAAAACATCTTTCTTGATGCTTTTCCTGTTACCTGAGTTGGTGAACATACAGTGCTCTTATCACAGGATCACAGAAGGGCGGGGGCTGCAGATCACCCAGTCCAATCTCTCTGCAGAGCAGGTTCTCCTAGAGCAGATCCCACAGGCTATCACACATTTATCCCCACAACCCCTCTACAAGATGATGATACTATTTTGCTAGAACATACTGGCTTCATGCAAAGCAGCAGAGCTGTCAGGAAGTGAGCAGAGCCATGTTTGTACACACCGCTTTTAACCTCCCCTATGAGGACGGGCTGAGCAAGGTGGGTTTGTTCAGCCTGGAGGAGAGGAGGCTCCCAGCTGCCCTTCTAGCAGATTTCCAAGAGCTCAAGTGGGCTACAAGACAGCTGGGGGAGGACTTTTGATACAGGTGGCAGTGAGAGGACAAGGGGAAAGGGTTCCAGACTTGAAGAGAGGATACTGAGGTTGGACATGAGGAACAAATTCTTTGCTATGAGGGTGCTGAGATACTGGAGCAGGTTGCCCAATGCAGTTGTGGCTACCCCATCCCTGGAAGTGTTGAAGGCCAGGTTGGCTGGGGCCCTGAGTAAACTGCTCTAGTGAAGGTGCCCCTACCTGTGCAGGAGGGTTGGAACTAGATAATCTTTGAGGTCTCTTCCAACATTGGCCATTCTCTAATTCTCTCTCTTTACAGCTCTAGGACAAAAGGTTTGACAATTATTCTACCACTACTACTGAAACCAAAGTAGATTGACTTTTCCCTTCACAGGCTTCTCAGTTCTTTGTTCTACCTGGTAGCACCAGCCTCAGCTCAGACCATGAACTGAATGCATGGTGTACTGCTCTTACTCATCACCAGCTTCCTTCTCTCTCAGATTTCTCAGTCACCCCATCCCCCAAGTTTAAAATTCAGTCATAAAATCATCCTGGCTGGAAAGGACCTCCATGATCATCAAGTCCAGCCCTCAGCCCAACACCTCCCCAACCCCTACACCATGGCCTCAAGTCCTCTAGCTACTCACTTTTTAAACCCCTCCAGGGACGGGGACTCTCCACCACCTCCCCGGGCAGCCTTTTCCAGTGCCCAACCATTCTCTCATCACAGAACTTCTTCCTAAGAGCCAACCGAAACCTCCCCTGACGCAACTGGAGGCCATTTCCCCTCGTCCTATCATTAGGAATTTGGAAGAAGAGACCAGCACCAACCCCACTACAACCTCCTTTGAGGTAGCTGTAGAGCAAGAAGGTCTCCTCTCAGCCTCTCCTTCTCTAGACTAAATAACCCCAGTTCCCGTGGTTGCTCTTTAAGTGGGAATATGGGCAGGGTGTGGGGAGTTTGGGACCAGCTCTGGCAGCGCAGACTGGGAAGGGAGCTGTTCACACCAAGACCAAACTTTTAATTGCCACCAAGTGGAGAAGGGGCCGTTTGCGGCACAAACGTGTCTCATTGTTACATTGTCTGCACTCGGTGGGCTGGAGGTGGTGAGGAACGCACGGCGGAGCCGCTGCTTGGACCATTAGAGGGCGCTGGAGTCCACACAATACTAACCCGCATCCCAGTGCACCCAGCTCAGGAGCTGATAGCTCTCCATGGAGATGGACAGGAGGCTGACCTGTACGAGTGTCAGTAACTGCAGAAATGAAAATCACTGGGGTTGAACAATCACGACGTTGTCTTGTCACATCTCGAGCCTTGCTCAGAGCTTGTTTGGAGTCTTTCCCCACAACTATCATCCTCATAAACTCCAGAGACTGGAAATCTGAACTTGGGCACTAACAGAACAGATTTGGACAAAAACTCACAACAAATTTCTGATTTCTGAGTTCATCTTGTAACCTAAATAACATGCTTTTCATTTGACACACAAGGCTTATCTTCTAAAGGCAAAACAATGAACCTAATTTTGTTCCTCTAGCTACAGCAAAGCTGCCTTCTCCACCCCTGCAGTCAGCAAGTGAATCGTGAACTGCTGTCCCAGACCTTTGTTATTTGACACTGGACTAACTACACTAGTTGGTAGCAACTAACTCTACTGCCCTAAAGGATGGGCCATTTTCTCTTGCCAATGCCATAGTAGAAGGGGGACCTTCCAAACCTGTGTCTTTAGGGAAGGGCTGCAGAATCACAGAAGATTAGGAATGGGAAGGGACCTCAAAATATCATCCAGTCCAGTTGCCCTGACAGAGGTCCAGTCACACAGGAACACAGCCAAGCGGGTTTTAAACGTCTTCAGAGAAGGAGACTCCACAACCCCCCTGGGCAGCTCCTGCCAGGGCTCTGTCACTCTCACTGGGAGTAAGTTCCTTCTTATATTGATGTGGAACCTTCTCTGTTCTAGCTCACACCAGCTGCCCCTTGTCCTATGATCTCAGCAGGGAGATGCTCCCCTCCTTTCATCATCTCTGTGGCTCTGTGCTGGACTCTCTCCAGAAGCTCCGTGTCCTTCTGGAACTGAGTGGCCCAGAACTGGCTACAACATTCCAGATGTGGTCTCACCAGGGCAAAGTAGAGGGGGAGGAGAACCTCTCTCCATCTACTAACCACCCTACTTCTGATCCACCCCAGGATGCTATTTGCCTTCTTGGCTACCAGGGCCAATTGCTGGCTCATAGTCATCCTGCTGGCCACCAGGACCTCCAGCTCCCTTTCTTCTATGCAATGGTGAGGGACAGAAACATGCGACATACAGGAGACGATTCTGTGATGTCTTAAATCTTTTCAGCCAATGGAGCCCTTGTCTCATGCGGCTCCATTGAAAGAGAGGACAGGTGCTGGCAACAAAACTTGGGTGAGAACCTGCTGCTACAGCAGTTAAAGCAGTTCAGTGTTGTTTCTTCAGTGCTACACAAACCTCTGACTTCAAAACATGCAGAGTATTTCACAAGGGTAATATGAGTATCAGAAAAAAAGCTGCTTTTCTGTGGTTAAATCATCTCAGTTCTCATATTGTTCTCCAAAACAAACCAGAAACATTTCCCAAGCCAAAAGACTTCACCAACCCAGAGCCCTGCTGCAGTGAATATGCTCAGTTGGTTTCCAGAGAGCATCCCATGGCCTCTCTCCTTCTCTGGAGATGTTTAAAACCTGCCTGGATATGTTCCCGTGCGACTTTCTCTAGGTGATCCTCCTGTGGCACGGGGATCGGACTAGATGATCTTTTGAGGTCCCTTCCAATCCCTATTCTATGATTCTTCTTACTGACCATTCCATTTGGTCCTGACCAGCAGCCCGAAACAGCTGAGCCCAGTCCTGTCCTCTGCCATGCAGACACCACTGGGAATGAAGCCTGGTAGAACAGAGCTGATCCAAGCATGCCCTGCTTGGTCCTTGGTTCCTGCATCTACTTCAACCACTCTCCATTATCTTCCTTGACCTTGCACTGCTGAACTTTGAAACCAGCCCAACACACTCACAGCCAATTAATTATTTCCTTATCTTTTAAAACATCATGGAGCTGTGAATCCTCTGACCACGGTGAAGCTTTGCCAAAACTCTGAGCTTTTTGAGTCGATGCCATCTTTCAAGATGCACACAGGTATATGATTCTTTAGAGCTCTGCTCTAAACCACAAAGAGAAGTAAGTCCTCTCAGAGGGGCGCAGGAGGGAACGGCTGCGTTATAATCTGAAAGGATTTGGGCTAATAGGTTCTCTCCATTTTCTTTGTAGCTGGTGGAGGGGCTTTGAGAGCCCAGCAGCAGTGCTGAGTGGAGGGCAGGCAGCACATGCCACCTGTAATTTGTCTCATTTCCTGGTAGCAGCAATTCTCATAGGCACACCAGTGGGTTTGTTTATTGTTTTTGCTCTTCGTCAGACCTTTTATTAACATTCTGTTAGATCTCCTGAGTGCACCTGGTTTGGTAGTGACTGACTATTGTGGCATCTTTGCCCTGGGCTCTTGAGACGGTGCATCTGGATGGGGAAGGCAACAGATAATATGGATGGAAATTTCCAGTTACTGGTTTCACCCCCGAGGCACTCCAAACGGACACATCTCGAGGAAACTGGGAGAACAGCAGGACGGCGCTTTTAGTTCCTGCCTAAGGTAGAGACTTGAAATCGTGTTTGTGGTCCTTGTGGGATTTTCCTTTGTAAAACAATGGAACCTAAACCTGGTTCACTCAGGCATATCACAGAATCATAGAATGGCCAGGGCTGGAAAAGACCTCAAAGATTATCCAGTTCCAACCCTCCTGCACAGGCAGGGACACCTGCACTAGAGCAGCCCAGCCAACCTGGCCTTCAACACTGCCAGGGATGAGGCAGCCACCGCTGCTTTGGGCAACCTGTTCCTGCATCTCCCCACCCTCACAGCAAAGAATTTGTTCCTCGTGTCCAACCTCAATCTCCCTTCTTCAAGTCTGGAACCCTTTCCCCTTGTCCTCTCGCTACCACACTCTCCCAGCTGTCTTGTACCCCTCTTCCTTCAGAGACTGGAAAGCTGCTAGAAGGTCAGCTGGGAGACTCCTCTTCTCTCTTCTCCAGGCTGAACAACCCCAACTTGCTCAACCTGTCCTCATAGGGGAGGTGCTCCAGCCCTCAGATCATTGTAGTTGCTCTCCTCTGGACCCATTCCAGGAGCTGTCTTTCTTATGTACCTGTAACTCATTTGATCAAAGCTTTAGCCAGTGACAGAGCATCACAAACACTACATTTATCCACTAGTGCTTGACAAAGAGCCCAAGAAGATGGTCTTTGTGATGAGCTCCCATCAATGATCCCTGGCACAGAACACATGGACTAATCACTGCAAGGGGAGGACTTCAGTGAAGTCTGACAACTGAGACTAGGGTATTTTCAGTATTCAGGTCAATGTTCTCCTGCCTGCAGAACCACTGAGATGGAAAAAAGCATCTGTCTTGATGTAACTGTCAGGTTTCTTGGGGTTTTTTTTCCTTTTCTTTTAAATAGCTTCATCCTCATAAACCCTTACGTATTGCACAGAACAAATCTGGAGCGACCCCAGCAGTAACGTCTGAAAGTAAAATACAAACTGAACCTTTCGAGCTGGAAAGATTTATCAGGTTTTGCACTTCTGAAGAGAAAAGATCAGGTTTTGGTCCCTCAGGAGAATCCTGTGAAGCTGCGGTGTACGTACTGCACTAACTGACTGCCTCGGATCTTCCACGGCGTTCCAATACATGATAAATACCAGTGCTGGTGGAGTCTCTCAGACCTATTGTTACCTCCTCCACAAATGGCCAAGACAGGCTTTCTAAGAAAAATGAGCTTCATTTGGAGGTATTTTTTAAAGTCCTTCCCTAATGACTGTCTTGACTTGTTTTCTTACTCTTTCTTCCCCTCCATAACCGTCTTCTGGAAGATGCTCCAGTCTCACATCTGATGTTGCTTCCAAACTTCAGAACCTATGTCAGGCTGGTAATTAGTATGAAGACAGAACTAATTGAATTGGATTGCTAGAACAAACTCCCTAATACCCTGTGAAGTCTGATATTTGTAATCAGCTATGTGGCAGCTGCTAGGAAACTTGGATTGTTTAGGTTTTAGAGAAAAGATCTATTTAAATATTTGCCTTTCTAAAGCTACAAATCCAAGATACACAAAATTTAGTTGGTCCTGTGAGCAATTTCTTGCTTCTTTTATATAAAAAGCAATATTAACCCTCAACTCGGAAAACCCGGTGAGCATCTCCTAATGTACCTATCAGACTAATTCCTGAAACACAGCATGTCAGAGCTGATGAGTGTTTATTTCCCTGATCTTCATCCTGTTAGCCTGAGCTGCATTTCCTACCTGTGGCCCCATAGAAAATCATGAAGAAATTCCTCACTGAGGCACTGGAACATGGATGTTGTGGCTGCTCCATCTCTGGAAGTGTTGAATGCCAGGCTGGATGGGGCTCTGGGCAACGTGGGCTGCCTAGAGGTGTTGCTACCCATGGCAGGAGGTTGGGACTGGATGATCTCTAAGGTCCTTCTAACCTTAACCATTCTATGTTGTACTCCCTCTCCAGAGCTCAACTTCAATTACTTTTAGAAGCTTTTCTCATCTTTAATTCTCATTTATCCAAGTTCTAATTATCTAATCACTTTTCAAAACTCAGTCTTGAACTCTTCCCTAGTCATTTGACAATGATTAAGCGCCTCAGCAGTAACAGTCACCAGCATCTATGCAGGGAATCATTTTCTGGTTGCAATCATCTAGAGGTGTCTCCTCAGCTGTCCCTAACATAAAATGTCAGTTCACTGCACTGCTTTCTACATAATATTCACAGAATTACAGAATAATAGGGATCAGAAGGGACCTTGAAAGGTCATCCATTCCCATCCCCCTGACACAGCAGGATCACCTAGATCCAGTCACACAGGAACATGGCCAGGCAGGTTTGAAATATCTCCAGAGATGGAGACTCCACAACCCCCCTGGGCAGACCCTGCCAGGGCTCTGTCACCCTCACCAGGAAGAAGTTCCTTCTCATTTTTTTGTGGAACCTTCTCTGTTGCAGCTCGCACCCGTTGCCCCTTGTGCTATCACTGGGTGCCCCTGAGCAGAGCCTGGCTCGCTGCTCCGGACACCCACCCTTTCCATATTTATCAACATGCATGGGTTCACCCCTCAGTCTCCTTTTCTCCAAGCTCAAGACACCCAGCTCCCTCAGTCTTTCCTCATCAGGGAGATGCTCCCCTCCCTTGATCATCTTTGTGGCTCTGCGCTGGACTCTCCAGCAGCTCTGGAGCAGCTCTGTGTCCTTCTGGAACTGAGGGGCCCAGAACTGGACATAAGATTCCAGATGTGATCTCACCAGGGGAGAGTAGAGGGGAAAGAGAACCTCTCTCAATCTCATGGATAAATCTCTCAATTGTCCTATGTTTTAGACATAATATTAATTCGCTTCACTACAATTTACTTGGATTTTATTATCCAATAGAGACTGTGGAGTAGAGAAGCTGGGAGTATAGAGAATTCTGTAACTGATGAGATGTAGTCAAAGCAATCAGAAGAAAAGTCCATGTTATCCCCATGGCTTCGTTCCTCAACTCACTTATAACTACTAAAACATTGGTAAAAGTCTGGTTGCCCTGAAGTGGATTTCCAAAGTCATGATTTAGTCCTTCACCTCTGTTTCTCCATATTTTTGCTCCCTGTTGATATTTCATTAACCAGAGCAAAGAAGATTTAGCGGACATTGGCTAATTCAAGCTTTTCTCTGCTCCTAGCAGAGACTATTTCTCTCTTGTATTCCGGAGTGTCATCCAGTTTACCTTCAGCCCTGAGCAATGGCAGATTCTATTCAGGGGATGCAACAGAGTCCGCCAGGGATGCAGGTTAATGGATCACAGAATTACTGAATTACAGAATCACAGCCACACACAGAATCCCAGAACTACTGACACTGGAAAAGCCCTCTGAGCTCATCTAGCCCAGCCCATGACCTAAAATCACCCCAACGTCCAGACCACGGCACTGAGGGCCACAGCCAGGCTCTCCTTAAACACCTCCACTATGGGGACTCCACCACTGCCCTGGGCAGTCCATTCCAGGCTCTGATCATCCTTTACGTGATGGGGGGCTTCCTAACATCCAGTCTAACCCTTCCCTGATGCAGCTTCAGGCCCTGCCCTCTCGTTCTGGTGCTGGTTGCCTGGGAGAAGAGCCTGACCCCTTCAAGGAGTTGCAGACAGGGAGCAGGTCCCCCCTGAGTCTCCTCTTCTCCAGGTTAAACACCCCTGGCACCCTGTTCTGTTCACACTGTTACAAATCTCCAGTAAAACCCTTTCATATAAAACTAGGACATTTGAAAATAACATGAAAGTACCTACAACTGTGGCTTTTAGTACCAAAAAATATGAAGGGGCAGTTAGTGCTGCTTAAACCCTCTTCGGCCAGTGTATGTCTGTTTTCTCTTGCCTTCCCCACACTGCAGCCACTCTACGTTCTGACAGCTAAGGATATAATGAGGGCTGCGGGTTACAGCTGATGACCCTGAGAAAAATGCAATTTACTGTCGATCGTCCATCCTGATCTGTGGGAAAAACAAAATACTTTTCTTGAAATGCTGCATGAAAAACAAGTTTTGGCCCCAAATGCTCAGAACATAACACAAGCACTAGATTCGCTCTTCTCTTGTGGTGCCAAAGAGCCCCAAGAGTGCTCATAAATATTGGCAGACTCAAGTAGGTGGTATTTTGCCAGCTTTTTCCCTGCTAATGCGTAGTTTGTGTTTTTTAGCACAGCGATCCATAACAACGCCCTGCATGCTAGTCCTTGGAACTTTGTCCTGAGATTGTGCTTCAACTCACTTAGGTCCTAGGTCACGTAGATGAGTGAATGGTACTGCTGCCAAAAAGTAGTTACTGAATTTGCTAATAGACCTCAAGAAGCTGAGGGAGGGAGGTCCTGCATTGTAAACAGCTGCATTTCCACTGCGGCAGGAGGAAGAAAATGAAGTTGGAACTTCCATGTTTTATTCTCCTTTGTTCGCAGTACATCATAGAATCATGGAATCATCATGGCTGGAAGGGACCTCCACAGTCACCAAGTCCAGCCCTCAACCCAACAGCTCCTTAACCCCTAGACCATGGCCTCAAGTGCTCTAGCTACACTGTTTTTAAACCTCTCCAGGGATAGGGACTCCACCATCTCTCTGCGCAGCATCTTCCAGCGCCTAGCCACTCTCTCAGCAAATAACTTCTTCCTAAGGTCCAATCTAAACCTCCCCTGACATAAGTGGAGGTCACTTCCCCATATCCTATCATTACTGATTTGGGAGAAGTCAGAGAGACTTTGATTTAAATGGAATGTTGAAGGTGTCCTGTTTCTAAAAGTCTTACAAAAGCAGGTTTGGTGTCTGAGCTCTATGTGGAAGAAAAGAGTTGAAACACACTGCAGGCAGACTAAGACTTCACCTGAGTTTAGGAGCTCTTTCATCAGTAATCAGGTCCATTATTACTATGCTGAGATAATAAAATGTTACTTCCACTCGATTGTCATTTACCTCTTGATCTGGACAGTCTCTGGATTAACATTGGCCTGTTATTTCAACAGAAGTCTCATGAATGAATAAATGAAATGACAGTGGAGACACAGTGGGGATACAGAACTCACTTATCACCACAGCAACGTTACAACTTCTGGGCTGCTCTTGACTTGGTCTAGGTGATCCTGCTGTGGCAGGGGGATTGGACTAGATGATCTTTCATGTTCCCTTCCAATCCCTGATGTTCTGTGATTCTGTGATTTTCCCAGTATACTGCCTTACCTGCCCAGTCTGTTCCTCACATTTCTACCAGTGGATAGTTTGCTTCTATGGGTTGAAATACTTGTAGAGAACCAGATACAGAATCAATTGTTGTATTAGGGATGACAGACTAAAAGGGAAGATTTAGATTAGATCTGAGGAAGAAATTCCTCCCTATGAGGGTGTTGAGACACTGGAACAGGTTGTTCAGGGAGGCTGTAGTTGCTCCATCCCCAGAAGAGTTCAAGACCAGGTTGGATGAGGCTCTAGGCAATCAGAGAGAGGTGTTGCTGCCCATGGCAGGGGAACTGGATGACCTCTGAGGTCCCTTCCAACAGGAACCATGCAATGGTTCTGTGACAGACATATTATTAGTGGATTAAGCATGGTTGACTTCTCTCTATGAGGGCAGCTGCATGTTGCAAAATTACTTCTCCCCTGGAACAGGCTGTGCGGGGGGGGGGGGGGGGGGGGGGTGGGGG
>VXBP01007524.1:49397-63361 GCA_013400115.1 Rhinopomastus cyanomelas
CCCTGGGGCACTCCACTAGATACAGGCCTCCAACTAGACTCTGTCCCATTGACCACTACTCTCTGACTTCTACCCTGTAGGCAGTTCACGATTCACCTCTCTACACGATAATCTAGACCACACTGCCTCAGTTTGGCTGCGAGGATGGTGTGAGAGACTGTGTCAAATGCCTTACATACGTTGAGATAGACCATATCCACTGCTCTGCCATCATCTAGCCACCTGGTTATGTCCACATAAAAGACTATCAGGTTGGTCAAGCACACCTTTCCCTTTGTTGAAGCCATGCTGACTGTCCCTAATCACCCTCCTGTCTTTGATGTGCCTGGAGACAGCCTCTAGAACAAATCTTTTCTTGGAAATCAAATACTCAAAAAGACCCTGAATATTCCCTATGCATTTATGAAAATGACACAAAGACCCAGTCAAGTCCTTAAATCTGTTTGCATCTTCCTAAAAAAATTCACTAGGAGCTCACAACTAGAAACTGCAAGTGCAGTTCAAAGAATCACAGAATGAATGAGGCTGGAAAAGACCTCTGAGCTCATCCAGCCCGGGCCGGGACCTAACATCACCACATTGGACACACCAGGGCACTCAGGGCCACAACCACTCTGTCCTTCAACAGCTCCAAGGGTGGGGACTCCACCACTGCCCTGGGCAGTCCAGTCTAGGCTCTGATCCTCCTTTCCATGAGGAAGGGTTTTCTAACATCCAACCTAACCCTCCCCTAATGCAGCTTCAGGCCCTGCCCTCTCGTCCTGGTGCTAGTTGCCTGGAAGAAGAGCCTCACCCCCACCTGACTACAGCCTGCCTTCAGGCAGTTGGAGAGAGGGAGGAGGTGCCTCCTGAGTCTCCTCCAGGCTAAACATCCCCAGCTCCCTCAGCCTCTCCTTATCAGCCTTGCCCTCCAGTCCCTTCCCCCAGGCTCGTTGCTCCTCTAGACCTGCTCCAACCCCTCAATCTCTTTCTTGAAGTGAGATTCCCAGAACTGCCCCCAGTACTGGAGAGGAGGCCTCCCCAGTGCCTAGTACAGGGGGAGAATGATATCCCTAGCCCTGCTGGCCACACTATTGCTGATCCAAGCCAGGATGCCACTGGCCTTTCTTGCCACCTGGGCACTTTATTGACTCCTGTTCAGGTGGTTGTCAACCAGTACTGCCAGTTCCATCAATAATTTGTAATCCAGAACTGAGTATCTCCTTTCAGAATCCCTGATGGCATCAGCTCTTGTAAGAGAGTCCTGCACAGGGCTCTGCAGCAGGAGAAAGAAATAATCTTTATTGTAATTGTACTTCTCCTGCAGGTGTTTATCTAATAAGAATTCTAAGTTGTACCGATGGAACCAAGGATTTTACAGTGCCCTCTAAATTTTGCCCAGATTTTGAGAGAGGGCAGTTTTTCTCCTATGAGGAGTAGAACAGATTTGCACTTATGTGTGCTGTCTCACATAAAGCTTCTTGGGCAGGTCAACCCAAAGATTAATCTCTTTGAAACTCTGACCTCTGGCAATCCCCTACCGGTCTGGAAATCTGAAAGCCAGAGGAGAACAAACTTCTGCAAAGCATTTGCACCTCCAGAATAACAATAGACCTGTCGGCACACAACTGCTCTCTGACATTTTCAGGATGAGCGTTGCGGCCAACAAGCTCTTTCAGTTAGGAAAGTCTACACGGAGCCCTTTTACCAACGGTTGCCTATCCATCATTCTTTGGAACAAAACTTCTGGCAAAACTGCAGCAGACTGAGACTTTGATGGATAGGGACTGGACACCTTTCCAGTGAAATCCAAGAACTTCGGTCTAATTGTTTTAACTGTTAGAAGTCTCTTTTTTCCAGCAAGTGATGCTTATGAGACAGTAGAATAAAATGATCTGTTATATTTAGGTTAAAAAACTCTTAAAACCCCTTCCAGACCTGTATGCTCACGTTAAAAACCCCTCAGGTCTGCAGAATGTAAAGGCTGAGCTTCTGTCCCCTTAATGTTCAAGTGTTAAGTGTTTCCAGAGAGCCCGGAACTACAACTGGGCAGGGCATGCTTGAAGCAAACTGGCAAAGAAGTGTTGCTTTAGGCTTTGAAACGCAGGCTCTTCAATCTGGGGTTTATTCCAGCTTAATCCCACTACAAATTGTTGTCTTGAAAAGGCCGCAGCTTCTTTTAACGGCTTCTCCCCTCCTCATAGTGTGTAACTACTCAGCAATTAGCATTCTTGTTTACCAGTGGTGCCTTCTGCGTTTGGTCAGTATGTGTGTGTTTATGTAAGAGAAGGATTCTCGACTTGAAGCTACATGACCCAATGCTCTTGGGAAGGATAAGACAAATTGGTGTGGAAAACTGAAAGATCTTAATGACCCAAAGGGGAGTTGAGCATTAAGACAAAGCACAAAACCAAAACATCTAATTTGGTTTTGCTTCATTCCTTTGAAAGACCTACCGCAGAGTGCTGCTTCCCCTATCTGATGTAAAGAATTGCTTCTGCAACACTCAGTCATCCTTGGGCTGTTGTGCTACAGGAGTTGAAGGATGATAAAGTACCTTGCAGATAAGCTTATATAAAATTAGAGCTATCCTGCCAGAATAGTAACTCAGCCTAATGTGCTGGGTTATAGGCTGCCCTGGAACAGGCTGCCCAGGGGGGTTGTGGAGTCTCCCTCACTGGAGATATTCAAAACCCGCCTGGACAGGTTCCTGTGTGACTTGGTTTAGGTGATCCTGCTGTGTCAGGCGGATTGGACTAGATGATCTTTCGAGGTTCCTTCCAATCCGTAGTGATTCTATGATTCTATGATTCTATGATTCTATGGTTCAAGTGATGGCAACAAGGAGCAGGTGAACACCGTGTTCCTCACATGGAGCAAGCATCAAGTTTCTGAGGCTCTGGCTTGCTGGCACACGTGACTAGAGAGAGATGCTATGTCATGGTCAACTAAATGGTCCTTCTGCCTTAAGGAGTTTCTGTGTGATGTGGTGCATTCAGCAGCAAGAAAGACCCTTCAGAAGTAACCATGGGCTTTAAGAAGACACAGTATTTCCTAGGAGCCTCATGCTCCTCAAGAGGACTCGAGCATGTAAGACCACTGCAGGCTGAGACTCTAGCACACACCAAGTAAGATTAAAATAAGTGGCTTGGCTGCATGATTCACTGCTCCTAGGAGAGCAGAGGAGAACGTGATGAGGGCTTCAGTGCAGATCTGAGTGGAACTGCCTGGCAGCTGCCCTGTATCACGAGCGCCCTGCGGAAGCCTGGTCATAACCTTTTGTGGAGAAGCGGTGAAACGTTTGTTGGATGGCGCAACACCAGATGCTGCTGTGCACAAGGCAGTTCTGTTGTTGTGTGTGACACACTCACAGGCCTGTGTCCTCCGTGTGAGCACTGGGTCATTGATTTTCTGGGGTCCGAGGTATTGAAATGTGCTCTTTGCTAACACCTCAGCATCTCCTGCACAGTGACAAGATGACTGTTATGTCAAGAGGAAAACTGGCAGTGAGAGAAGGGAAATCACCAATAAATAAGCAGAAGGTGAAAAAGAAACTACTATTACTTTCTGCCACCTATTTAAATTGACCATACACTCCATGTCTTTCAAACAACAAACCAGAGGCCAGTGAATCCATTTTAGGTGTGTGGCCATACATCACTTCCTGTAATGGTTTCTCTGCAGTGTTTGTTCCCTTCTGTTGAAACTCAGTGCTGAGATCTCAGAATCAGATGGTGACAGAGAAAAGAAGGAATAAACCCAGTCACATGTACCCAGAGACAGCAGATGTGAGAACTCCATTTCATCCATCTCAGTGCCTTCCACCAGCCACTGCCACTCTCCACCTCACTTCATGCCCCCACTGTGTCCTTCCCCACTTGCTAAATTGCTGGTGGCAGCAGTGTGATGCTCAGACCCATCAGCAGCCCTTGACTCTTCTCTGAGTTCCTTCCCTTCCCTTTTCTCTTCCCTTTTTGCCTCTTTCCTTTCTTCTGACTTTCCTTTCCCCTTTCCCCTTTCCTTTTTCCTTTCCTTTCCCCTTTCTTTTCCCCTTTCCTTTCCCTTTCTAAAGGCCCAGGTACACCTTACAGTGCTACCCTGTCCCTACTCTGAGAAAAGAAAACAACAGATCAGACTTAGGTGAATTGCAGAAACATTTTGCTCAGGAATTGCATCAGAAACTTGTAATTTCTTCAGAATATTAATTCATGCTGTGTTACCTATTTCCCTTCCCTGCCTCCTTGCCTATCAGCTGTGCACAGGCTTGCCGGTGCTGGTTATTTCAACTCATCTGCACCAAACCTCTGTCAGCTGTAGAGAGGCAGCGGAAGTACCGTGACTGCTCCAATCAGTCTTTTCAGCTACAGGATCACAGGGTGAACAGGCAGGTGCTAAACCCCCAATCTGATAATGATTAATGAGCAGCAATGAGCTGTTTTACAATCTTGCTGCATGTTATCAATAACATTTCAATTTACAGTATTGCAGAAAGCAACAGACCTTCCCATTGCTCTCATGTGCATGACAAAATTAGAACATACAAAAGGAGAGGGTGAAAAGTAGTGTTTAGGATTTCAGAGCCTGCGTCAGCACCCCTTGCTGTCATTAGATGAGGCTCATTTGCAAGAGAAGTTTACATGTGTAAGCAGCCGGCTTGCAAAGCCATTTGAAAAGTTTGGATCTCTCCAAAAGATGCTTTGGGTTTGCTACAACTTTTGAAGTGTAGTGTGTGCTCTGCCTGCACCAAGAGACTTACCATGGATTTCTAAGTCCGTGAGAATTCCCATGTCCCTTATTTTTTCTGCTTGTCTTAAAAAGCACCATCAAAGCCAAGGGCTAGATGATAATGATAAAACACTTATCTAAAGTTTGGGTTGGGATTTGAGCCATGACTATTTGTTTTCAGGCACAGAGGCATAAAGAAAGCTCTGATGTAAAGAATTGGCTCAAGTCATATGCTGAGATAACCTCATGGGCTTACAAATCCTGTGCCGCAGTTTAGAGCTTAGAAGAATTTAGCTGCAGGGCATTAAGTGAAATAGTAACAACAACAACAATAAACAATAATAACAACAGTGGCAAAGATCCGCATTGCTGCAGACCTGAACAAAACGTGGCATGTAGGAAAACACCCCCAAGCCAGGGAGTGGCAAAGAAAAACTTGGAAATAGAAGCAACGAAGATCTGCAGTAACACTGGGCATTTTGGGATGGCAACTTCCGGCTGAAGCACAAACTATACTCTTTGTACCAGAGAAGGATGAGTTTTCTGGATGTAGCTGGAGAGAGTGACAATCACTTGAACAGCTGTATCGGTTTGCAAGTCTACCACAAGAAAAAGACTCCTTCCCATAGGTGAAATCTTCTCATCTCTACTTCTCCTGCCCTTGCCCCTATTTAATGAGTCTTCCCTACTCTTGTTTTCCTCTGGATTCCATCAGAGATTACAGATTATCCCTGTTCTTGTGACTAATGACATGCAGCCTTGTGACAGTGTATTTCAGACACTCTTGTTTCAAAAGCACAGGTTGATACCCTCAGCAGAGAGATATTGTTGGTAGCACCCCAGTTGCATCAGCTATCTTTCATCTTTCAGAGGGCAGAACTAGATACACCCATGAAAACATCCCACATTCCAATTCTGGAGTACCCCAAAACCACAGATTTGGGATGAGCTTTAGGGTTCTGAGCCCAGCACAAAGCCATGAAAATGATGAAGGGAGTGGAACATCTCCCTGACGAGGAAAGGCTGAGGGAGCTGGGTGTCTTGAGCTTGGAAAAAAGGAGACTGAGGGGTGACTGCATTAACGTTTATAAATATGGAAAGGGCAGGTGTCAGGAGGATGGAGCCAGGCTCTGCTCAGTGTTATCTAATGATAGGACAAGGGGCAATGGGTGTGAGCTGGAACAGATGAGGTTCCACATCAATATGAGAAGGAACTTCTTCCCAGTGAGGGTGACAGACCCCTGGAAGGGGTTTCCCAGGGGGGTTGTGGAGTCTCCTTCTCTGGAGACATTTGAAACCTACCTGCATATATTCCTGTGTGACTGGATCTGTGGAATCGTGCTGTGTCAGGGGGATGGGACTGGATGATCTTTCGATGTCCCTTCCAATCCCTAATGTTCTGTGGTTCTGTGATTCAGCTGTGGGTGAGAGATGCAATGGAAGGTGAAAATACTTCGTGTTCCAAGTCCATGGCGCAGGTGAATTCGGTTACAAAGCAGAATATTCAACTGTGATTTAGTCATCATGAAACTCTATTGCAAATGCACTTGAGAGGAGTCATCAACATCATGGTTAAAGCACAAAACACCCCAAGAAACAACCCGGGGAGCCACTCAGATCACACAAAGGGAAAAAACCCAACAAGTAGTTAATAAAATAACAATCTCAGCAGCAGCACGACTGAGGTGTTTCATAGGCGACTGTAATGCTAAAACTACCCTTCTACAGCCTCAGGAAAAAACCGTGTGCTCCGGCACTGATGAGAACTTGATGCAGTGGATTTTCCAAAGCGAGAGGAGCCAAGAATAATATAACATCACCAGGCAAACTTCAAAGGCTAGTTCCTCCAGTCACTCTTTGCTCCTGTGCATCCCTCTGATGCCAAAGCACACATGGATCGGAGGGCTCTGCTCAGCAGCTGCTCGGGATGTTTGACACGTTTCCCAAACTCTTACAGCACTCGTAAAAGAAGTTTCCAATCGAGACAGCGCTTTTAGTGCAGCGTTTGCAAGAAGCAGAGATAAAACCAAGAAAAATAATTTAAAAAATCAGAGAGGGAGGCTTGTTTATTGATTGATTGACAGGGTTTGCACTTGGTTCCTGGAAAAATGCAGCTCTGGGATTGTGCGGGACATTTCCCCATGGGACTGCAGATGTTTACAGATGTACATGGAAAGACTTAGTGCTGTAGAAGGGAGTAAAGTCAAATTTGGGAATCATCTACAACAAAGACTCGTTAATTCAGCGCATTAATTACCAAACTGTGAACAACCCTACACTGGCAAGACTGACTGCACCAGTTTAAGAGCTACTGCGTTTTCAGTGCCAATAAACTCATACCACAGCTACAAAGCAGCTTTTAGTTTTTAAAGTGAGAACACTTGATATCAAATTTTAGAAGAAGCACTTTGGCAGGATGAAGATTTACAAACAAAGCAGCAAAACAAGGCATTCGGAAGGGTTCGCTGAAATCCCCACAGCTACTACATGAGTCAGGTCAGCAAGACATTTTCCTGAGGTTTACTGGGGCATTGCTGCTCTTGCACAGTGTGGGATGCGGAGGGCTGGACAAAGAGTGAAGGTGATCCTGCAGAGCTCTGCAGAGCTCTGGGCTGCTGCCCCAGCAGCTGGGATTCCAGTGTGAGCTCACCAGTGGCAGCTCTGCAGCTACAACAGTACACAGGGTTTAATTTGCAGATTCTTAACAAAGACCAAAACCTAAAGCAGATATTTATCAAGACCAGACATTTCCATATCACTTACTATTGTTGTTTATAATTTACTGAAGTTTAGAAGCATTTCTGAAACAGTATGGGAAAGCAATGCGATAGGACCCCAACCTACAAAAATTCCAGTGCTACTGGAGCCATCTGGTTGCTTTGATGGCTCCTGGGGCTGCCTGGTGGATTGGGGTTGAATCAACACCTGGGAGCAAATCTCAAAACTAGCTGACTGCCACATAATTTGGATGAACAAAATATTCACCCTCCTCATCCCCTACACTGACCCCAGATACCCCATTTTGCTGCCCACTCAGATAACTGGATGAAAGTGTTTTTCCCTAGTCTCAAGCTATTTTTCTGTTTCCAGTTCAATAATAGGCAGCATCAAATAGTCCTCATCACTTGCAAATGCCACACAGAGCCAGCAGCATGATCTGGCAAGGATGCTGGAAATTAGCTGTGCAGCAGCTTAATATTCCATTAAGGCCAGATAGGTCCCTGCAATCCCTGACAAGACTGCACCTGGTGATCACTTTGCTGCTTGTTGGCTGGTTTGCAGTTTTTCATAGGGGTTTGTAACTGGGCCATCACTGAGTGAGCTCAGGGTGGCATGTAACGGGCTGAGGGCAGAAGACACATTTGCTAAACCAAAGTTCACAACAAATTCATGGTATTTTAATATTAAAAGCTGATAGAAAAGTGAAATGCTAGAAATAGCACCTCTGTGGAGAGGGACTTTGGAGTCTTGGTGGACAGTAGGTTCTCCATGGAAGAGCAATATGCTCTTACGGCCAAGAAGGCCAACAGAATCCTGGGATGCATTAAGAAGAGTGTGCCCAGCAGATCAAGGGAGCTAACAATCTCTTTTCACTTGTGCCCTGTGACAGAACAAGGGGCAACGGGGTCAGATGGAGCACAAGAACTTCCACCACAACAGGAGGAAGAACGTCTTTACTGTAACGGTCACAGAGCAGTGGAATGGGCTGCCCAGGGAGGTTGTGGAATCTCCTTCTCTGGAGGCTTTCAAGACCTCTCTGTGGGTCTTGAAAGGAACTTACGCATTTCTGTGTGAACTGCCCTAGCCTCTATGGTCCTGTTCAAGCAGGGGGTTTGGACTCAATGACCTCCTGAGGTCCCTTCCAACCCCCAAAAATCTGTGTACTTGTGTTCATGTAATTGAATCCTGATGAGCTCAGCAAAAGAACAGAGTACATGAAGATACCCTGAGGTTCTAAGCTCCAGGGTTTTACCTATCAGCTCTGCTACTGGCTTAGTAGCTGTAAAACACAGCAAATGGTGCTCGTGCTATGAAACTGCTCCGTATTACATAGGTTGCTGTTTTTGAAACAGCTTTCAAAACATGCCAAGCACACACACAGCACCGAGGCAGTTTATTTTTTAAACAAATAGCTGACATCAGCTTAATGTGTAACAACTTATATTGGCATTTTAGAAAACCAAACTACTGAAGGGATTAAGCCTTGGAGAACAGCTAGAGGCATAGAGCATGAACCTGTGTTATTGGGCAGTTAATTAAACAGTTATTTTTGAGGAAAAGTAGTTTTTATCAAGCACAAGACAATATAATTGTGTGGCTTAAATCCATACAGATCCGTCAGCTTGCTTGGACAAGTGACTGTCCATGATCTATATGCAGCTTCTTGTTTTGAAAGACCTTCGAGGGACCTGCTCAAGACCTAAAATATTTTCCATTCACATCAAGATGGCAACAGAATCATTAGGGCTGGAAAGGATCTCTAAGATCATCAAGTCCAAGAAGACGATCAGCTGCAGACAAGATGAATTTGAACTTTCTTCACCGAGAGAGTCATTGGCCACTGGAATGGTCTGCCCAGGGAGGTGGTGGAGTCGCCAACTCTGGAGCTGTTCAAGGCAGGATTGGACGTGGCACTTGGTGCCATGGTCTAGCCTTGAGCTGTGTGGTGACAGGTTGGACTTGATGATCTATGAGGTCTCTTCCAACCTTGATAATACTGTGATACTGTGATACTGTGAACTTCAGAACATGCCTTCAAAAACACTGGAAATATGATCATAATTTCCTGTAAGTGGGACCACAAGACTGAAGCATTAGGAAGTCCTCACACAGTGACCCTGTTCTTTCCATGCGATCTGTAATCTCCTCTTCTTAACCTTCAAACCTCAGAATGGCCATGATCCTGCTCTCAGCCTAACAAAGAACTTAAGTGATCCCAGGGCTCTTCTGACACTCATCCTTTATGAACTTTCTTTTCCTTTAGGCAGTTTGGAGTGGGTAACTTGTAGCTTTCTGTTACTAAAACACCTCATGGGTGTTTAGCTTCTCTACTGTTTTTGAACTAACCTCTTCCACATTAGGAACCAATTGTTTCCTGTGAGGGTGGGGAGATGCAGGAACAGAGTGCTCAAGGCAGCTGTGGCTGCCCCATCCCTGGAAGTGTTGAAGGGCAGGTTGGCTGGGGCCCTGAGTATTCTGCTCTAGTGAAGGCATCCCTGCCTGTGCAGGGGGGTTGGAACTGGATGACCTTTAAGGTGCTTTCCAAGCCTGACCATTCTGTGATACTATTCCACAGTGTGTTTTTAGATTGGATTCCTTCAGCAACTCCACATCAGTGTCTTTGTGCTTAGGCAAACAAGGATTTTACTTCAAATAGAAAATTCAGTAAGACTCAATCCCTGGTATTCTTGAGGTACCACTTGCCCTAACATTAATTATCTGCACATTTCCAGCTGGAAATTTACTTTTTCACACAGTGTGTTCAAGCATAAAAGACACTACAGCAGTTATTTATGCTGCAAACTGGAATGGCTCGAGCAGAACAATGAGAATCCTTTCAAAAACATGTTTTTCAAGATAAAGCCAACTAGCTCCTCGGCTTCAAATGTAGGTTTTGCAATAAAAGGCATTTACAAAACCTTATACCACTGGAAGTGCTTTAAAGAAATAAATTGAATTTAGAAAGTTCATGGTTATTTTTGTGAAGGAAAATGCGGTGGGGAGTTTGGATTCGAGATCGCACGACATCATAACTCTTGGAATACTTGGAATTCTTGAAAGACAATGGAATTTCCAGAGGACTAAAAGAAAGCTGATGGTTCTCTGAAATTGGTAAGTAGGACAGCCTGGCCAAACACAGCCTGGTCACCCTCACTCCTTAGATGAGAAAGGGTCATGGTGGTGGCAAGCACAGAGATGCGATCCTTGACACTCCATTAAAGAGAACTTGCTCTTAACCCAAACCAATACGGAAAACTCTTCTGGCTGAACTTCAGCAAGAGCTGCTCTTTGAGAAGCCAGAAAGCACAAAGTCAACAAGGTAGATATTAAGAGGGTTTAAGATTAACTACGTGATGGATCCCCGCATTTCATACACTCGCCCACTGCTCATCACAAAGGCATTTTAAGACTACATTAAAATCGCAGAATCACAGAACATTAGTGATTGGAAGGGACCTGGAAAGATCATCCAGTCCAATCCCCCTGCCACAGCAGGATCCCCTAGATCAAGATGCACCGAAACATGGCCAGATGAGTTGGAAACATCTCCAGAGAAGGCAACTCCACCAGGAAGAAGTATAAACTCAATATTGGCCAAAGACGACTGTAAAAAATGTTGTGGCAGCAGAAAGCAGGAAGATTTTGGGCAATGATAAACATGCATCATGTGGTAAACTGGCCAACAATATCCATCTCAGCAGAGCCTAGTGTAATGTCATATGTTTATCTTACAGCCTGGCTGCAGGGGCTTTCGTCTGCTCAAGATCAACTCCAAATCCTCTTCTGGGATTACACTAGATAAAGAGCTAAACAACAACTGCCAAACGCAACAGCACAACCAAATGCAGAATATCTCCCAAGGAAAGTGTTGGTTCCATCATCTCTAGGGATGACACTCATGCAGCTTCTACCCCAACACTGTTACAAATTTGATATCGATCAATTCTGACTGGATCTTAGTCATCTTGGTTCAGGATTAATAATTATGTGTGCTCTGGGAAAGGTGTAGGATCTATGCAGATTTAACTTGCTAAGCAGAGGATACTATAATCAAGCTGTAAGCACCTCAAAGAAGAGATATCTAAGTAGTGAATCATTTCAGTGTAGAGACAAGAATGCTTTCAATTGTAGAGGGTAGTAAATATAGCCTAGAAGCTAAGGGGCGGATTTAAACACTCCAGTAACCAACTGCTTCAATAAATGAAGACAGACTGTGATGAACCAGTGGAAATGGTAAGATGAGGATTCTTCTACTTCAGTGGGGATTATTTCCTGTGATCGAGAACTGTTCTACACAACCACAGTAACCTGCCTTTGACCATCACCTTTATGCTCTCTAAGTCACCAGAACACATCACCTTCCCAGAAGTAACAAACGAGAGAAACGCACCAATGAGCCACATCAGAGTAGCAGGGAAAGCAGAGCACAGGCGTCAAGGCTGGTGAGGTTGTAGTCTGTTTATCACAATGCAGTCTGGTCTTGCTCTGTCCATGTGACAACACTGTAAGACACTCAGGCCTCTCCTACAGGAGGATCAAAACAAACCCAAGTGACCTCATTAATGTTCATAAATATGGAAAGGGAGGGTGTCAGGAGGATGGAGCCAGGCTCTGCTCAAGAGCATCCAACATGGGGCAGTGGATGTGAGCTGGAACAGAGGAGGTTCCACATCAATATGAGAAGGAACTTCTTTCTTGTGAAGGTGACAGAGCACTGGAAGGGGCTGCCCAGGGTGGTTGTGGAGTCTCCTTCTCTGGAGAAGTTTCAAACCACCTGGTTATGTTCCTGTGTGACTAGATTTGGGGGATTCTCCTGTGGCAGGGGGATTGGACTGGATGATCTTTCGAGGTCTTTTCCAATCCCTAATATTCTATGATTCTGTGTTGTGAACATTGGGCAAAACTGAAGTGCGTATTATCTCCAGGAGAAACACCAGGTCACAGTTTCAGTATTCTGACTGCAGTCATCAGGAAAGTTTTTATTACTGACACATGCAAAGAAAACACTGTAATGTGAAGTTTACATGACTGTCACATGCTTCTATAAACAATCACAGAAGTTCATGTTTCTATTCATTCTTGTCTGTAGAACAAATATCTGACCTTTTGGGGCTGCAGACTATTTTAGACTAATTTTTTTTAAGGTTCCTAGTTACCTAACAGCTTTGAGCTGGTATGATGGCACATGATGCAAAACATGGGCTTTATAAATTCTTCTTAATGAAAGATCAAAGTACAGGGAAAAGCAGCCAGCATGAGGCAGGCACACGCACAATAACAAACAACAAGGAGAAAAGTTCTGTGACCAACACTAACCCAAGGGCTTGGATGCTGAACTCTCAGTCTGAGTGCCCAGAAAGGATGGAGTGAGGACCCTAACTTGGAATTTCCTGTCTGTCGTAAATTCTGTCACAACCGTAACGTGTTTCAACATGTTTTCAGCTTTTAAATTTTTTCCCTCCTCTTTAATATAGTCTGAACTAGACATAAAACGGAAAAAATGTACTATTTCCACTGAGCACTGATGCCTTTGACATCTGCTTCCAAGTGTTATTCATCACCATGCAGGGTAACAATCTGAGCGCAAGTACAATGTACCTTTTGGAAAAAGTGAGTCTCCGCCATCACTTCTCAGACAAAGGCTGCCCTTTCCCCTGCTAATTAAGGCTCTGTGTAAGTTCAGAAAAGCAAAGGACAACAGCCCACCTACATGTCCTAGCGAGCAGCTGCATCTGAACTGCTGGTTTCTAAGGTCAAGCACTCTGCCTCGCAGAGGGTAAAAGGGGTGTCCTGCTCTCCTCTTCTTTATGTGGAGTTTCTGGTACTTTTAAAAACCATAAATGTACTCTTTGCTTATGGTTTATGCTTATGTCGCACTTTTGAGAGGACAAAGATCATAGAATCACAGAATCATAGAAACATAGAATCATAGAATCATTAGTGATTGGAAGGTACCTCAAAAGATCATCTAGTCCAATCCCCCTGACACAGCAGTATCACCTAGACCAAGTCATAGAATCAGTCAGGGTTAGAAAGGACCACAGGATCATCCAGTTCCAACTCCCCTGCCATGGGCAGCGACACCCCACCCTGGATCAGGCTGGCCAGAGCATCATCCAGCCTGGCCTTAAACACCTCCAAGGATAAGGCCTCAACCACCTTCCTGGGCAACCCATTCCAGGCTCTCACCACTCTCGTGGTGAAGAATTCCTCCTCACATCCAGTCTAAATCTACCCATCTCCAGCTGTGCTCCATTCTGCCTAGTCCTGTCACTACGCGCCATCCTAAATAGTCCCTCCCCAGCCTTTTTGTAGGCCCCCTTCAGATACTGGAAGGCCACAATAAGGTTACCTTGGAGCCTCCTCTTCTCCAGACTGAACAGGCCCAATTCCCTCAGTCTGTCCTCATAGGAGAGGTCCTCCAGCCCTCTGGTCATCCTCGTGGCCCTCCTCTGCAGTTGCTCCAGCATGCCCACATCCTTCTTGTAATAAGGGCTCCAGAACTGGACACAGTGCTCCAGGTGGGGTCTCACCAGAGC
>VXBP01007524.1:63367-105365 GCA_013400115.1 Rhinopomastus cyanomelas
CCGTGTTCCACCAGCTTGGAGACCTGAATGTGGTGCGGGACAGTGTCAAAGGCTTTGCTCAGGTCCAGGTAAATGGCATCACTCACCCACCCCTCGTTCATTAATGTTGTGACCTGTTCATAGAAGGCCACCAGGTTTGTCAGGCAGGATTTGCCCTTGGTGAAGCCATGCTGATTGTGCCCAGTCACCTCTTCACTATTCTCCTGTCTCATTAGTGCCTCCAGGAGGATCTGCTCCATGATCTTACCTGGCACAGAGGTGAGACTGACTGGCCTGCAGTTCCCTGGCTCCCTCCTACCCTTTTTGAAAATAGGAATGATGTTTCCCCTTTTCCAGTAAGTGGGGACCTTACCAGACTGCCATGACTTTTGGAATATAATAGAGAGGGGTCTAGCAACCTCATCTGCCAGTTCTCTCAGTACCTGTGGGTGTATCCCATCAGGTCCCATGGACTTGAACACTTTCAGGTTCTTCAGGTGATCACGAACCTGATCTTCATTTATGATGGACAGTTGTTCCTTGCAGCCCCTGCTGATATTTTCCATGACTCCAGGAGTGTGGCTGACGGCCTTTGCAGTGAAGATGGAGGTAAAGAAGTCATTGAGAACCTCAGCCTTTTCCATGTCACTTGTGACCACCTCACCTATTTCCTTTCTGAGGGGGTCCACACCTTCCCTAGTCTTCTAGTTTAAAACCATCACTCCTTGTCTTGTCACAGCAGTCTTTCTTGTCTGCTAAAAAGTCCTTCCTCTTTTTTCTCATTGGTCAGACCCAACACTACAGATGTGATCTCACCCAGGCAGTGCAGAGGGACACAACCCCCTCCCCTCGACCAGCTGGCCATGCTTGTTTTGCCGCAGCCCTAGATAGCTTCTGGGTTGTGAGTACACATTGCCAGCTCTTGTCCATCCTTTCATCCACCAACACTATCAATTCCTTCTCCAGAGGTCTGCTCAAGCACAGCATCCCCCAGCCTGGACTGGTATCAAGGACTGCCCCAACAATACTAAGTACCACAAACAAGTGGTGGCAATTACCACTGGTCATTTAGCTGATCTAAACTTGCTGATGAGATTTACAGCAGTAGAATGTATTTGGATAATCTCTGCGGTGAGTCGTAAGTCACAAAGCAAAGTCTGTGAGCAGCTCTGACATCTCATTGGTCTCATACAGGACACTCACTTGTGTTGCCAAGATCTTAATATAGATCTTAGCCAAGGTCTACAGAAACCCAGAAAGTTATGCTCAGTGTCACTCTTCTGAAAGAATCTGGGCTCTGACCTGGGGTGCAAATTAACTTCAGTGTACACTTTGCAGAGTGCTGACACGGAGACATGACTTAACTCTTGTGCTGCAAGGGGGATTTGTATGGATCATTTAGGACTCTCAAAACAGTGTTCTGTGACTAAGGACTTGCTCCACACGAGCAGTGATTGCAGAGTCAAAATCTTGGGGAAGAAACCACCAGACATCTGGGGAGCAGGTCAATTAGAAATCCTCCAGCATAGGAGTAACGGTCAAGAAGACCGATGGCATCCTGGAGTGGATAATAACAGGGGTGGTTAGTAGATCAAGAGAGGTTCTCCTCCCCCTCTACTCTGCCCCAGTGGGATCACATCTGGAATCTTGTGTCCAGTTCTGGGCCTCTCAGTTCCAGAAGGGCACAGAGCTGCTGGAGAAAGCCCAGTGCAGAGCCACAAGGATGATGAAGGCAGGGGAGCATTTCCCTGCTGAGGAAAGGCTAAGAGACATGGGGCTCTTGAGCCTGGAGTAAAAGGAGACTGAGGGGTGACCTCATTCATGTTGATAAATGTGGAATGGGTGGGTGTCAGGAAAATGGAGCCAGCCTTTGCTCAGGGGCACCCAGTGATAGGACAAGGGGCAAAGTATGTGAGCGGGAACAGAGGAGGTTCCACACCAGTCTGAGAAGGATCTTCTTCCCCATGAGGGTGACAGAGCCCTGGAAGGGGCTACCCAGAGAGGTGGTGTCTCCTTCCCTAGAGACATTTAAAACCCATCTAGCCATGCTCCTGTGCAAATGGATCTAGGGGATCCTGCTGTGTCAGGGGGATGGGCCTGGCTGATCTTTCAAGGTCCCTAACTGTTCTGTGATTCTGTGACTGCATGAAGAAGAAAAGATTTCATTGAAATATTACCAAAAAAGAGACAAAGAAAACTGATGTGGCTGTAATAAAATTCTTTTAGTTGCAGTTTGTAGCAAACACCCTGGTCAAGGACAGAACAACCACCAGCTAGTGCACATTTTAGTAATTTTCCTATTTGTTTGGTCTCCCTTCTCCTGTGCTGGTAAATCCAAGGATACTGCATTAATTCTGATGCTACTGTAAAAGCCACTGATGGAGTGACCAAGTTCAGAACAAGATATAGGGAACAGATAGGTACTAGAATCTACTTTGGAAGCTTTTATACTTGTTTCTTTCCTGCAATAGGCTGAGGATCATTTGATTTGCAAAAACCAGTGTCTTACTACCACCCTCCGTGCCTTTGCTTCTTGCTTTGTTAGGGAACTGCAAGTTTTCCATCACTCGCTATCTTTCTTAAATGGCTTAGATGAGTTGTTCATGGAAACTTAGCTCTTCAAATAGAATGAATAGAACATGGAGGGTTTAAGCTCTAGTCTCTTAAGGTTTGTTTTCTTACTCTCCTATCTGTCATCAATAACCCATCCTCTCTCCATCTTCAAATGCTTCACCAGCTCTTCCTAACACAACACAGTCAAGAACCACAAAACAGCTTCTGAAGTTCAAGTCTACACAAGTGCCAAACACAGTGCTGGTTGCTCACAGCCATGTTGATCGCTCTGTGTTATGATTAATCCCTCGCTGAGCTGCATCCCTGCTGTCTTGCTTCCTCCCCTTTTATCATCTTCAAGTAATGACATCTTGATGTTATGCATGACATCAACAAGACCATTAGGACCAAACCCAACCATTACACCTCATCCCCACAGTCCCAATCACTCTATAGGTCTCCAGAGACTGAACCAGGTGTCTCTGTTTCATGCAGCTAGTGGTAATTATGCTCATCTCTTACTCACGGCTCCAAACCCAGTGCTCCGTAAACCACAAGTGCATTGAGAAAGACTTTTGGATGTTTGTGAACTATGATGCAAAGGACTGAGTTCTTTTGCTTTGGAAAAGACCTGTGTAATCAAGAACAGAGGAGCCACTGTCTCGTTTAAACTTCGGAACCATTCCCAAAGTTTTCTGAACAGTGCTGTCCTACCTTTAAATGGGAAGCTGGGGAACAGAATTCCCCATTCCCAGATTTATTGTATTTCTGTCCTCACAGCCACATTCTGAGGTACGAAAAGGGAAACCCAAGCATGTCACTCCAGCTGTACCCATCCACTGCTAGTAGTACCAAATATCCTCTGCTGAGAGAGAAGCAGAGGTTCTGTTTGGCTTTAGAGGGATAAATAAAAGGCAAAACATCCCTGAGTGCAGCTGAACGGCTCTTCTAAACTCCTGGTGTAGCCATATAATGAGAAAACAGCTGGGATGGAAAAATCAGATATTTCTTGGCAGTCTGTGTAACGTTCTCATCTCACTGGTGAGAAGTACGATCCTGAGGTTTTGTAATTAGGCAATAATTAATTAGCCGTACAAGCACCTCAGCAAATGACACAAAGCTTCAACACCTCTGAACTTTCACTTCTTTCTGCTTTATCCAAAATACACTGTGGGAATCAAAGTCTGAAGTAAAACACTGAGATGCTCCCAGGTGGGCTGATGAAGTTCATAGCACCAGTCAACAATAACCTGAAATGTGTGAACACTTCTGCCCTACGGCTAACCCAGCAAGGGAAGATCCACACCTACATGCTACAGCTTAGCAAGCTTTTGCAGTCTGAAAGGGGATATGACAAGGACACATACAGAGACAGGTGTTGCAAGGGCGTAAGTTCGAGTCCAAATTTACATGGGACCTCTTCAAGCTTCAATTTAGTCTGTGATGAAGGGAGAGCTATCTGCAGAGTCTGGACACAAACTTTGCAGAGATCCAAAGGGCCCAGAAGTCAGCTTTTAGTTATGGCTCTAGGAACAAGACACAAGACGTTGCATGGTGCTCATGTCAAGAGAAATTCCAAGAGCTGAATGGCAGCAACAGTTTTCTCTGCAGTCTGTTCCATCCCATTTTCAGTACTTTCGCACCACAAGGGTAACTGGTGACGCTGCCCACACTCTATCAGCCAGCATCAAAGAATTCTCTTTTCAGGTTGAACCACTAAAAAGGAAAGTAGGCAAGATTTCTCACAGTGCCTTGATAACACCCCTCCCAACTCAAATAGACAGCTAAAGCACACTATTCCCTTTCAAGTACTGCCTTTAGCAAGGAAACATGTGTGTTACATGCAAAGCTTTCTACAGTCAGCACTGCACTGGGAACTATCAGGAATTATTGCTGCTGAACTCTTAAAGACAATCACAGAATCACAGAACATTAGGGATTGGAAGGGACCTCGAACAATCATTCAGTCCAATCCCCCTGCCACAGCAGGATCTCCTAGATCCAGTAGCACAGGAACATGGCCAGGTGGGTTGGAAACATCTCCAGAGAAGGGGACCCCACAGCCCACCCTGGGCAGCACCTTCCAGGGCTCTTTCGCCCTCACTGCGAAGAAGTTCCTTCTCATATTGACGTAGAAGCCCCTCTGTTCCAGCTCACACCCACTACCCTTCGTCATATCACCAGATGACTTTGAGCAAAGCCTGGCTCCATCCTCCTGACACCCACCCTTTACATATTTATAAGCATTAATGAGGTCAGCTGTCAGTCTCCTTTTCTTCAAGCTAAAGAGACCCAGCTCCCTCAGCCTTTATCCAAGCCTGGTGGAATAAGAATAGCTTTGCTAAAACTCAGAATGATGTAAAAATCTGAGTCCCACAGAGTCAAACCCCAGCACATTTGGTGTTTCATGCTGCTGAAACGTTACACTACAGAGGCTTATAAAATGCCTTTGCACTGGCCATGAGTAAGAGTGAGCTGGTAATACCCATATTCCCCCAAAAGCAGATGACTCATTCGACTGGTGTCAAAATCCAGTGTTTACCCCAAGCATTTCATTCCAACACTCACAAATGACCATGGTGCCACTGAAACATAACCACCTTTGTGGCAGACAGTGGCAACCCAAACTACATCACAGAGCTATGGAGGGCAAGAAAATGTTGGCAAAGATAATGCTGTCAAAACTCCACTTCTGTGCAAAATGCTCTGGGAACTTTCAGGTGCATTTCATGCCCATGGAAATAGGTGCAATTTATGTTGTTTCAACTACGTGAAGCAGAGACAAGACCTCCAGATGGTATTCAAAAACTTCTTCCTTACTCCATATCCTAACAAACCCCTTGGACTAATACTCCATTCTTACCTGGTCCTCTCCCATTCACCAGCTGCTATACACAAAGCTGAGAAGAAACAGAAGTACTTCCACAGAATCACCCAAATTTGTTTGGAAGGGACCTTGAAAGATCATCTAGTCCAATCCACCTGACACAGCAGGATCCCCTAGATCCAGTTGCACAGGAACATGGCCAGGTGGGTTTTAAATGCCTCCAGAGAAGAAGACTCTACAACCCCCTGGGCAGCCCCTTCCAGTGCTCTGTCACCCTCATGGGGAAGAAGTTCTTACTGAGACTGATGTGGAACCTTCTGCGTTCCCGCTCACACTCGGTGCCCCTTGTCCTATCACTGGGTGCCCCTGAACAGAGCCTGGCTCCATCCTCCTGACACCCACCCTTCACATATTGATTAGCATTCATGGGGTCACCCCTCAGTCTCCTTTTTCCAAGAGACCCAGCTCCCTCAGCCTTTCCTCATAAGGGATATGCTCCATTTGCTTAACTGCAGGCAGGATTTGACCCAGAGAGAGATTGAAATAACAAAGTTGTTCCTCCTTCACTGATGTAAATACACACAGCAGGAGCAATGAAACAGTTGCATGCAATCACTATCTTGGTCCAAGCTCTACCGTAAGTCAAGAGAAATTGCACCCTGAGGTGCATTCACACGTGAAAATATAACCCTGCTCTTTGAAAATTAATGGGATAACTACATACTCTGATAATCTGAATCCGGGAAGAGATCTAGAGGCAAACAGCAAACTGGCTGACATATGTGTCTTCAAAGGAAAGGATGAGGGGGTGTCTGGATAACAGTGATGTTGTTTGACTTTTTATTTTCGAACATACTTTTCCATTGAGTTGGGCACTAAGATGATTCGGTCACTTAAGAATATAACAACATTTGCTCAAAGTTTATTGCCAAATGAGGTGCCCGAGAATTCTTTAGTTCTATTTGATTGTTCCACCCACTGTACTCCGTGGAGTCCAATCCAGTTATCAAGGAGAACATCTGTGGCTACAACTTAGTGAATAATTCTCTTCTTAGCTAGGAAAAAACCTGCCATTGGAGCCTTTTGGAGAATACAGAAAAGAGGAATGAACACTCACTAAGAAAAAATCTTAAGATCTTTCTAATGCGCATTTTATTGGAACGAGTAATGGTGAATAATTATCTCTACTTGGTCACAGAAAAGCATAAACAAAACCCAGGCAGACTCCAGGAAACCAGATCACTAGTTTTCCATATGCTCTCGGGGTTGGTATTGTACTCGGGCTGCTTCTTTTTACAGCTGCTAACACTTTGCAGAAGGGCTGCAACCTCTCACTCCAAGCTATTGTCTTCCTGTCCTGAACACATGGGCTCTTTGGTAATTAGTACTAAACAGGACAGAAAACCAAGTCCAAAAACGTGTTTCTTTTGGGGAAACTGGTATCTGCTGAAGATGTCAGATAGAAACAACATTTAAAGCCATTACAACATCTCGCTTGGAACTTCAGTGTTATCCAGTTTCACCAAGTTGCCACGAAACGCTATTGAAATCTGGCAGTGGCAGAGAAGAAGCTCTCGAGTGCCATGGCTTGTGCTCATGACAGATTTAGAGTGCAACAGGCTCCCTTCTGATCTTGCTCATGCTGACAGAAATCCCACAACATCAGTGGAATCCTTCCTCATTTGCACCCATCCAAAAAAGTCAAAACAGGCTCAGCTGATTTGTCACTTGATGGTTTTGTTGATTATCTGGAAGAACTGGCAAACTGTAGTTCCCCAAAGTGAAATAGAGGGCTACAGCAGTCTTACAGATTTATCTTTTCATTTGAAACATTTAAATTTTGTCCAGGTTACATCAGACTCTTCAAACACCTGATAATCACGAGCAGCATCTTCTTAAACTCACTTGCAGGGTTCCCAGTGACCAAGCTGTGCTCAAAGATGTGAATAAGAGCCCATGTGTCAGCAAAGAGCAGCAACCAAGGTGACTGTCATGGAATAAACAGGAATTTGGGTCTAAAATCTTAGCGAGAGAAAATTCTGTCTAAATACATTTTCTAAGAAGCTCAAGAATTGACTACAGAGATACTAGATGAGGAATTGAATGCTGCCAGCTAAAAGGGCTATTTTCTATTTCTAAAATGAAGAAGTTTTCACAATAAAATAAAGGCATAGTGACTTATTTGCGGGAAATCAGATCCGTACAACAAAATGTAGGAGCTGCAATTGCAGCCTGTGACAACAATAAACCCTCACAACTACAGGAACACAGATGGTAGCAAAAGACACACAAATTCAGCTCAGTACAGTGGGAAAACTAACCACAAAATACCCAGCATGTAATAGGAGATGTGATCAGCAGTGGGTAAAAAGAGAGACAAGATGATGAATTTGAAAATCATAGAAACATAGAGTGGCCAGGGTTGGAAGGGACCTTGAAGACCATCCAGTTCCAATCCCCCTGCACAAGCAGAGACACCTTCACTAGAGCAGGTTACTCAGGGCCCCAGCCAACCTGGCTTTCAACACTGCCAGAGATGGGGCAGCCACAGCTGCCTTAGGCACCCTGTTCCTGCATCTCCCCACCCTCACAGCAAAGAATTTGTTCCTCATGTCCAACCTCAATCTCCTCTCTTCAAGTTTGGAACCCTTTTCCCTTGTCTTCTCACTATCACCCCTGTCAGAAGCCCTCCCCCAGCTTTCTTGTAGCTCCATTTAGAGACTGGAAAGCTGCTAGAAGGTCACCTGGGAGCCTCCTCTTCTCCAGGCTTAGTACTAGAAGTAATCACAATTAATCTTGGTATTAGATTAATTAGTATTACAAGTAAAAGAACTGAAGAACACACTTGAAAGTCAGCAATTTAGAAGAGGAAAAATGTTCCTTCTGATATAATATCTACTTGCTGCTTTGCTTGTATGAAGGGAGCTGAAGTCTGAAGATAACAAATCCACAGCTACAGTCCATATGCATTTTACTGCCTTTATATCATGTAATTATTTAACAAGAGATACTTTATGCCAAATGTAAATTTAAATTTCTACAAGAAATATCACAGAATCACAGAACATTAGGGATTGGAAGGGACCCTGAAAGATCATCAAGTCCAATCGCCCTGCAGCAGCAGGATCACCTAGATCAAGTCACACAGGAACATACCCAGACAGGTTTGAATGTCTCCAGAGAAGGAGACTTCATAGAGTCTATTTATTTTTCTGCGGCCTCTCCCAAGAGTAATTTGTTTGTAGGACTAACCAAACAGGAAGTAACATGTCCTGCAACTCTACGTATTTAGCCATAAATGTTAGCCTATTGCTGAGTCTTACACAATTCAACTCAAGGCATCTTGAAAATGGCTTTGTGACTTAATAAGGAGAAAGTTCATATGAGAAGAAATCCAGACTAAAAGCTCAGAAAAGGTGAAACAGCTGTTTTAAAGGTTGAGCAAGGGTATGACCCCAGAAACAAATCTGTGATACACCCATCAGGAAGTTCTTCAGAAATCATGATTTCAAACCTGGTAAGGAAAACACCAGGCTATCTGCTCTCTCACCCCTTCTGCTGATTGCATTATCAGTCCTCTGACACCCTCCACCACCTATTTCCTTCTTTATGCTTCTATTCCTAATAACTGAAGCAGAGACACATTGAGGATTCCTGCATATTTTTATAAGCCAGCTGAGCACAGAATCATAGAATCATGGAATCACTACGGATTGGAAGGGACCTCGAAAGATCATCTAGTCCAATCCGCCTGCAACAGCTGGATCACCTAAACCAAGTCACACAGGAACCCGTCCAGTCGGGTCTTGAACATCTCCAGTGAAGGAGACTCCACAACCCCCCTGGGCAGCCTGTTCCAGTGCTCCGTCACCCTCACCGTGAAGAAGTTCCTTCTCAGGTTGATGTGGAACCTCCTATGTTCCAGCTTACAACCATTGCCCCTTGTCCTATCACTACATGACACCGAGAACAGCCCAGTGCCATCCTCCTGACACCCACCCCTCAAATATTTGTAGACATTAATGAGGTCACCCCTCAGTCTCCTCTTCTCCAAGCTAAAGAGACCCAGCTCCCTCAACCTCTCCTCATAAGGGAGGTGTTCCACCTCTCTTATCATCTTTGTTGCCCTACGCTGAACTCTCTCCAGCAGCTCCACATCCCTCTTGAACTGAGGAGCCCAGAACTGGACACAATACTCCAGGTGTGGTCTCACCAGGGCAGAGTAGAGGGGGAGAAGAACCTCTCTTGATCTGCTAACCACCCCTCTTCTGATCCACCCCAGGATGCTGTTGGCCCTCTTGGCCACAAGAGCACATTGCTGGCTCATAGTCATCTTGTTGTCCACCAGGACCCCCAAGTCCCTTTCCCCTACACTACACTCCAACTGGTCAGTCCCCAGCTTATACTTGTACCTAGGGGTGTTCTTGCCAAGATGGAAGACTCTGCACTTACTCTTGTTATAGCTCATTAGATTTTTCTCAGCCCAGCTCTCCAGCCTGTCCAGATCTCGCTGAATGGCAGCACAGTCTGCAGGGGTGTTGGCGACACCACCCAGCTTTGTGTCATCAGCAAACTTGCTGACAGTGCATGCCAATCCCTCATCTAAGTCACAGAACCATGTGCATCAGCAGAATCGCCAGCACCATTTGAACAGAAGTGTTTGCAGGATAATCTGCACATAATAATCTGTAAAAGGTGTGTGAAACCACAGTGCTCACGCTTGCACCTTGTGTAGGTTCTTTATCAGAAACCAGGGACCTACAACACTATAATACAAATCTCATTGCACTGCCAATCTTGGTTGCAGCTATGAGAGATCGACAACAATAACTGAGAAGCCATTTAATCCACGAGCTGAACCACCAGCTCCAAGTGAGTTTTTCTGGAATATCCCCTTCCAAGTGTTTTCTTTTAAGTTTGTTAAAACAAGCAAGGCCTGCCCACCCTCTCACGTCTTGTTTGAATCGTTTCTCTCCAAGTATGACATGATCCCAGGCCAGATGGTTTAAATTAGGGTGAGGCACTTTGCAATGCTGTGACAAAAAAAAAGAGTAAGTCATGACAAAGCCAACCGACTGCAGGAACATGTTTAGCAACACCACAGTTATGATTGCTTAATTCTACCCACCCGAGCCATGTGAAACACAGCCATGGAGCAGATGCAGCAATGCTTGAGGTGAGCTTTTCCTCCCCCATCTCAGCATCACCCACAATATTCCTTTGCCTTCCTGGTCATTTAAACACTGCTTTACAGGCAGATTTGGGGAAGGTCTTTCATAGAATCACAGATTCATTCAGCTTAGAAAAGACCCTTGAGATCATTGAGTCCAACCATCAACCATGCTCTACAAGGTCACCCCTAAACCAGATCCCCCAACACCACATCTAAGCAATTTTAAACACATCCAGGGATGGGGACTCAACTACCACCCTGGGCAGCCCATTCCAGTGCCTGAATACTCTCTCGGGGAAGAACATTTTCCTGATGTCTAATCTAACCCTCCCATGTTGAAGTCCTTCCCACTGGTTCTGTTGCTAATGACCTGTGAGAAGAGACTAGCACCAACATCCCTACAATGTCCTTTCAGACAGTTGTAGAGAGCTATGAGGTCTCCCCTCAGTCTCTTCTTCCACAAATTGATGCTTTGATGCTGCCTCTTCGTCAATGAAACACCAAGTGATGTGACAAGCCCCAAAGATGTTTAGGTACTTCCGTACTGCAGTTCTCCTTCAACCTACCTCTACTTTCATGTCTCAAGGAGTGAAATAATTAAGTTACTGATACCGTTTACAGATGAATCCAAGTTCACATAAACTGACATTATGAAGTGTTAATTATAACTTGGGCAGCCAGGTCCCATACAGCAGGACAGAAATTAGTATCTCAAAATAAATTATCTTAAGACATTAACAACAGAAATTCAGAATAATTTGAAAACTTAGCTATAATAAAAGAAACCCTCCCCCAGTCAAACAGACAAAGGTCTCAGCTCCCCAAAGGGATGGGTCTGTGGGCTGGATTCTTGTGTAAATCTGTGTCAAATAGTGAGCCGGGAATGTTCTCCACAAGCACAACTCTTCCCAGAAATTTCTCACAATATCTATGATGTCACCATGTCAGTAAGTGTTTGATATGGATCGTAAATGGTCCTCAGATTGATTTGGGGCTCTTTATCATAACTGAATGTAGGCTATCAGTATTTGGGCTGTGAGGGCAGCTCTCAGAAACAGGAGCAATAGGCTGGTCAGTGGATTTGATGTCATATTTACTCCATTACAACACAAATCATTGACTCCTCTGTCTACCACATTGAAGTGGGTGATGTCTCTTGGCTCTTCTTTCAAACCTGGCTCCTGTCCTGCTTGCTTTCTGCTCTGGATAAATCAAATTTATACTGGTTTCCCTCCACACACCATCCCTGGATGCATTTCAAAGCCATACAAATCTGGAGCTTAGGGACATGGTTTAGCAGTGGCCCTGAGACAGCCAAGTTAATGGTTGAACTTGATGATGTTGAAGGACTTTTCCAGCCTGGATGATTCTGTGATTCTATGATTTACTGGTTTCCTAACATCACTGTATTCCTCAATACAGAACCATAGAATGTTAGGGGTTGGAAATGACTTCTAGAGATCAAGTCCACTGTTTCATAGCGTTTCATCTCCTTCCTTGGGGTATGTGTCTTCTAGTTCTTCACCAGATGTCCTATCTTTGAGTGTCTGCCTTCAAAGAACATCACGAAGCACTTCCGTGAAACTGTTCTGCAAAAGCAATGGCCTTTAGAGCCCAACTGAAAACTCCATCACTAGACAGCTCAGCAACTTGTCAATAGGTTTAACCACATCACAGCCCCAGAGTCTGTTTCCACACTGCCAGCAAAACTACATGTGACTTTTCTAAGAGGCCAGACACAAGCTTGGCATTGCTGCTGCCCTCTGAGGAAGAACAGTATGATGAGGTGGGAGAACAGCACCACAAGCCTCTTTTGGTCTAATGGATAAAAAATGTAGGCAACCTATTTTTAGATGAAAAGCATGCAAGCATTCTGCTTGAATTAAACTCAGAACCAGCTTGAAAAAGCAAGAAGAGATGCAAAAATTATTTTTAGTAGAAAAATACGTTGAAAAATCTCTAAAAACAGTTTGGAAGATGCATTTCTTTGCAGACTCAAAGTTTAAAAATGAACCAACAATTGCCACTCTCTAACCTCTAACGAATCTTTTAGGCTGCCTGTGCTCCCACAGGAGTTTTCAGGGTGTTTGAGGATGAGCACAGCGATGGCACAGAGCACCGTCCTCATAAATGAGGATAGTGACCACACGTTAGCAAACGAGTCAATCAGGGCAAGGAAAGGATAGTCACAATCACAGAATCATCTAGATTGGAAAGGATCTCTGAGATCATTGAGTCAAATCGTTAGCCTAACCATGACAAGCCCTCTGCTAAACCATCTCCTTCAGCACCATGTCTACACCGCTCTTAAACAATTCCAGGGATGGGGACTCCAGCACCTTCCCAGCCTAGCCGTTCCAACACCTGGTAACCCTTTCAGTAAAGGATTTTTTCCTACTATCTAATCTAAACTTCCCTTGGTGCAGCTTAAGGCCATTTCTTCTTGTTCTAGCACTCGTTACTTGATTGAACAGATCGGTCCTCACAAATCCAACATCCTTTCAGGTAGTTGTAGCTACCAATAATGTCTCCCCTCAGCCTCCTTTTCTCCAGGCTAAGCAACCTCAAGTTCTTTCAGATGCTTCTTAGAAGACTGATTCTCCAGATGCTGTAACAGCTTCCTCATTGCCCTTCTTCGGACCCGCTCTGGTACATCAATGTCCTTCTTGTAATAAGAGGTGTATTTATATATCTTTTCAATTATCCTTTGTCAGGTACAGTTCTTGCTCTCTGTACACATTACTGGGCTTTTGTCAGGTCTTAAACCCCGGAGCAGAGCAGAGAGTAGGGCTGGATGGAAGCTGACCAAAGGTTCTAGTCCAAACCAGTTGATTGCGCCAGAGATCGCCCCTCCTGCCACATCAGTTCTGATGCCTCAGAGTTTTGGATTGACTCAAGTTCAATCTACACTGACATGAGCACTAGCACCAGGTCATGCACTACCAGCTCACCCAATGGCACAGTTTTATCAGGATCAGGGTGTGAACACACAGAAGTCCAACTGGAGTTTATGGCAGTTTTACACAACTTCCTGCAGCAGGGCAATGGGACCAGCGCCACAGAGAAAATGTGAACTGGAATAAGGTCAATCAGCACAAATTTCATCCACTTAGATATTCTGGACACATCTCAGTGAATTTACACTAGAAGACTTCTTATCAGGTACTAGGACTCTTATGACCAGACATACTGTATTTCTAAGCTGCAGTACAAGAGCGAAGTGGAAGGGTAAAACTGATAAACATCTGTTTTGATATTTGGCACCTGATGAAAACAAAATACAGTACAGGAATGGAAATGCACTTTAGCAGAGAAAGCAATTAACAGAAAGCCATAATACAACTGAGTTTCTCAAAATAAAGCACCGTTCCTTGTGTGTTCTTGGAAAGACAATGATCTATCAAGGCAGCAGGAATGACACTCAGTATAATAAGGCCAGTATTGTTTATTTTACTCACTACTGAGTGTGTAAATAGAGTCTGAATATGGAAGTGTTTGCAGCAACATAATTCATTTGATAAAAAAATCTGGTGCAGAAAACTTCCACTTGGGATAGGTTCCTGCAGTTAAGTCAGGGACTATTTTCATTCCTTTACTAGGGACCTTTCACTCACCACCTCATTTGCAACGTGACAGCAGCATCTTACACTGAAAAAAATCAAATGCAGTTGGAAAGTGAGAAAAATGATCCCTCTTTTTGAGACAAAGGAATTTTTGTGGACGTAATTTAATCACCAACATACTGTGAGAGGATAACAAGAAATACCATTTTGTTCTTGTGTTCTAGGCACTGTCTGTTGGCCCCTGGACGTGGTGTCTGATGTAATGAGGTCACCCTCGCGTTCTAACGATGACACACACATATCAATAAAAAATAGATGTAACAGACACAGAACTGCTTGAGAGAGTCCAGCACAGAGCCACAAAGATGATGAAGGAAGAAGAGCAAATCCCTGATAAGGGAAGGCTGAGGGAGCTGGGGCTCTTGAGTTGGGAAAAAAGGAGCCAGAGTGGTTGAGCCATGAATGTTGATCAATATGTGAAGGGTGGGTGTCAAGAGGGTGGAATCAGGCTCTGTTCAATGTCCTGCTGTGGCAGGGGGATTGAACTAGATGATCTTTCGAGGTCCCTTCCAATCCCTAATGATTCTATGACTCTATCTAGTGACTGGACAAGGGGCAGTGGGTGTGAGCTGGAACAGAGGAGGTTCCACATCAATATGAGAAGGACCTTCTTCATGGTGAGGGTGACAGAGCCCTGGAAGGGGCTGCCTAGGGGGGTTGTGGAGTCTCCTCTGGGGACATTTAAAACCCATCTAGCCATGCTCCTGTGTGAATGGATCTAGGGGATCCTGCTGTGGCAGGAGGATTGGACTGGATGATCTTTTGAGGTCCCTTCCAATCCCTAATGTTCTGGGATTCTGTGATATTATATACCCATACCCAGTCCCAGGATAGAAGCAACAGCATCTCTACAAGCAGGTGCTTGGTTCATCCTGACGTGCTTGAATGTCACTTGAGCACAATCTGGAGTGCTGGATTCACAAATAGATGGTTGCTGTGCCACACTCAGGAGTCCATCTTACAGAAAACAGCCTCACACAGTGAGACGGACAAGAAATTGGTTATAGGCAGGAATAACATAAAGCTCTCATGTCTGGCTGCATTTTCTTCTACTGAGTTTTGAATTAAAGCTTTGCTGGCTCTTTTTCTTTCTTGCCTTAAATCTGTTTTCAATAACTACAGAGCTAAAAAATATGAAGATAATTATAGCTGTCTGTGCAAAACAGAAATGTCAGACCTCACATTTCCCAAGTGACCTTTGATCATATGAAAATTCCCACAGCAACTTATCCAATCACAGGGTTGGGAAGCATAAAAATTTGCAAAGCAGCATTGTGTCCAATAACCTTGTTCACACCACAGATGCACAGGTGGGTGTTAGTGTGATTTACATAGGAGGAACAGCAGTAAGGTAGTAAAAAAGTAATTGAATTTTAAAAGCTGCTCTAGGAGAAAGTCTACTCCGAACAATCTGTGTAGCCTCACTGAGGTACAGGTTAGGAAATCTAGTGTATGGCTCTCCTGGCTGCAGGAAAATGAAAGGCAGAGGCTGTTGAGAAAGTCACAGATAACACCAGAAATGATATAGTTTTACACCATGGCTTGTCTGGCTCCTTTCGTTCATTTTGAAGTGCTGTGCTGAAAGTCACCTGCCAGGAGAACATCCCTAAGAAGCAACATGGCAAAAGGTTCTCAGTAATTGCCACTACAATAGGAGAGTTGGCTTGGGTCAGTAAAACAAAAAAAAGGGAAAGCCACACAAAAAGCTCAGCCCAGCTGGAAGCAGCCTAGTACTGGATATCATAAACAACATGTTAAAAATCAATTCTTTTTCCCCAAAGCACTCTGCTGACATGATGTTCATCTATCACACAGTTCATGTGCAGCGGGAACAGAGCACAGCAGAACGTCTGTGAGTTTGTGTCATACATGTCTTCTGCTGTCTTGGGAAGAGACTCAGTGACTCTCCACTTCTTGTTTTGTACCTCCACACTGCTCATCTCATGCAGCAGCCAGAACAACAGGGACAAGCAGCACTTCACAGGGAAGTCAGAACTAGTTTCAGTCCCACAGTCATTACAGTATCTGTTCTCCATTGACTCTTTACAAGAAGATTACAGCAATTAGTAAGTCTTTTGCTTGTTGTAACAGAGTCTCAGCTGCTATGAATTGACACAACTTCACTGATTTCAAGGCAGCTGTAATGATTTAGAGCTGAGCACTGGGTCCACTTTACAGGGACAATGCTCTTTGACTTCCTCAAAGAATGCGTCTCCAGATGCAGAAGTGTCTTTCCTGTTTGCTGTGCAAGAAATCCAGACCTGAAGGTCTATGCCCTTCCCCACTCACCGCACTTCACCCTGAAACTCAGTATGTCCCATGGTCACTGTTCAGCTGTAGTCCAGCCAGGCACTCACCAGCCCCACCACAGCCAGACCTCCAAGTGGCAGTAGCAGATGGAGGTGGGTTGGTTTGACCTTTTCTCACAGTTACACATTCTTGATTCTCCTAAAATTTTAATTCCAAACAGCATATGTGAACTCTGAATTGTTCTGCCTGCAAAATGCTGATGCTGCTCTCAAAAGACTTCCCATCTCTTTAATGGAAGCGCTTGGCTCTCACTGCATCCCTGGTTATGGCAAAAAGATTAATAATGAATTTGACTGAAGTGGTTAAAAGACAAGGTTTATTCCCAAAAAATGAGTCAGATCTAAAGAGAAGTAATAATAAATAAAACAAGAGAGTGAATTCTGTCTCTAAAGGCAAGAATATGGTTAACAACGAGCAGGTTTTATCCTCACTGTACACCATGTCTCGGTTCTTCCTGTTGTTATGTTTCTAAGGGTAGAATATTTCTCTTATTATTTCTTATTCTTTATTTGTAGCTGATAGGAGCATTCTAAGTGATTGTGGTGAATCACACTTCTAAAGGGAATCCACCAAAATCAACCCACATCTCTTCCCTGGGAATCCCCAAAATAGAATCATAGAATCATTGTGGCTGGAAAGGACCTCCAGCATCATTAAGCCCAGCCCTCATCCCAACAGCTCCCTAACCCCTAGACCATGGCCTCAAGTGCTCTAGCTACTCGGTTTTTAAACCCCTTAAGAGATGGGAACTCCACCACATCCCTGGGCAGCCTGTTCCAGTGCCCAACCACTCTCTCAGGAAAGAACTGTTTCCTAAGATCCAATCTAACCCTGTCCTGACCCAACTTGAGGCCATTTGCCCTCATATTATCATTAATAATTTGGGAGAAAACAAAGCAGCACCAGCCAAGTGCCAATGCTGCAATGCAGCATTAACTTCTCCTCTTACTAATTATCACAGTGTCACAGAACATTAGGGATTGAAAGGGACCTCGAAAGATCATCTAGTCCAGTCCCCCTGCCAGAGCAGGACCACCTAGACGAATTAAGTTTCTACCTCATGATTTCTAACACAGCAATATAATTTCCAATTAAAAAAACCCTATTATTCATTTTTCAAACATAACTAAAGCTCTTCCAAAATGGTTTGGTTGACAGGTGAGCTAAGGAAAAAAGGGATGTTTAATTTTTCTGTAAACTCTGACAAGATTTTCTATGAAAATTTGTGAAATCCTGACAATTGCAGCAAAAACCTGTCACCATTTTTTTTCGCTCCAATAAACCCTTGATAGCAGTACACTAGGCAAGGTATAAATCTGCCGAGAAGCATCCAAAATACAAAGTGATAGAGGATGGAGATAATAAAAAATACAAACCTGAACATCTGACGGGTTCCTAACGCTCTGTCACCTTTGCCAAAAGTACAAGTCTCAGTAATCACAGGGCTGTGATTTATTATCAGTGACAACAATCCCAGAGGGTCTGTAAACTGCAGATGCAACCACAGATTAATGCTCCTAATCCCTGATAAAAGCTCCATGGTAACACTTCTATAACCTACAGAAATTCTCCCACTAATATTCCTAATCCTTTCCCATTGGACTTAATGATACTTCTGTCATTTTTCAGGCAACCCAGCAGTGACTAATCAATATTTATGATTTGACTCTGCTGGTTTTCATTTCCAGACTAGACATGTCATTTGTCGTATGTTGGAGTGGTCAGAAAGCAAATGACATAGAACACAGTTAAAGAAAAAGGAGAGATAGAGATCCTTTTTGGATGCAGTTAGTTCTGTTTTATACCCTTTCTGCACACAGGTGTACTTATTTTATTGGTACAACAGATATATAAACAAGTGGCCATCGGTGTTTCAGCTTCATATGCCCCTTGCTCATCTCTTACCAACTTTCTCCTAGCACGGTTAATTGCTTACATTCCTCAGATATCTCTGACTCCTTGTTCTCATGGATACGCTTTAATCTGTCCAAGGTTAAAGTCCTCTGCTTCAGTCAAAGCAGAAGAGGGGTTTCTAAATTTCATTTTCAGTTGTAGCCATATAAATGGAAATGACCAATAAAAGGATAAAAGATGCCTGTGTGCCCTTTATTGCCTCTCCTATGATGGGATACCCATTTGGAAACTTGTATTTCTCATCAGACACTTGCAAACAGCCCTGAAGCATTAATGACCACCTGCTGCTGCTACTACAGCATCAGCCTTCAACACCTCACTCGCAAAGAGTAGATGGGGTGGGACAAATGCAAGGACTTCAGCAAAGTCTTCAACACAGTCTCTCACAGCATCCTCCTGGAAAAGTTGGCAGCCCATGGCTTGGATGGGGACACCCTCCACTGGGTTAAAAACTGGCTGGGTGACCAGGCACAGAGAATGGTTGTGAATGGTGCCCCATCCAGTTGGTATCCAGTGATCAGTGGTGTCCCACCAGGGATCAGTGCTGGGCCCAGTTCTATTCAACATCTTTACTGATGACCTGAATAAGGGGATAAAGTCTACACTTAGTAAATTCACAGATGACACCAAGCTGGGGAGGAGTGTCGATCTGCTGGAGAGGAGGATACTGCAGAGAAATCTGGACAGGCTGGGTCAATGGGCAGAGGCCAATGGGATGAGGTTTAACAGGGCCAGGTGCAGGATCCTATACTTTGGCCACAAGAACCCCCTGCAGCTACAGACTGGGGGATGAGGGGTTGGAGAGCCGCCTGGTAGAGAGGGACCTGGCACTACTGGGTGACAGCTGGCTGAACAGGAGTCAGCAGGGTGCCCAGGTGGCCTGGAAGGCCAACAGCACCCTGAGCTTGTATCAGGAGGAAGTAGTGGAGATGTTTAGGGACAGACTGGATGTGGCACTTAGTGCCCTGGTCTGGCTGATTGTGGTGATGTTAGGTCCTGCGCTGGGCTGGGTGAGTTCAGAGGGCTTTTACAGCCTCAATAACTCTGTGATTCTGTGAAAAGGCTTTCTATATTTTTCCCTTTTCATCATGTCATACTCAGTCCTACTCCTTCTTTTCAGATTGAGAAGCTGCCAGTTTTCGAGTGCCCTGATTAACTTTTAAAACCTAAGCTTTCCTGAAGAGGAGTTGTTAGTTTTTTCCTGGCATTGCCTGAAATTGCAATATCCATATGCAAGCACTAAATTCTAATAGCTACTCGAGGAAACACTGCTCAGTGTGCGAAAATCAAATAAAGGCAAATATAGGGAAATCAAATATAGGTACAGAACAGGTTCTAAGGGGCAGGATTTTAGCTGTAGTTGGTTATGTGTGGTTTTGGATAGACAAGTGACCAAGTTGCTTTAACAGAAAACCGTATTTTTCAAGTCAAAGTGCACATACAGATATGGTAAATAACTAACATTTCTGCTTAAGGGAGAGGGTTTGCTTTACAGATACACAGAGATGAACTTTAGGTTGTCCTTAGGCACCCGAACCTGATAACCCCACGTCCAGCTTGCTGCACTGAAATCATTCAACTCAGACTTTATATTGCAGGGAACACTTTTAAAACTGATGTCACAGACCCATGTGTCTTTCCTTCTGGCCCTGTCTCTATGGCCTTTAAACATGGGGAGAAACAGAGTGAGTTCAGAATTCAGAAGCCACCCTCTCGGTTGTTGAAGGTTGACTCCATGCGCTCAACAGATTCATGACTGAAGACAGCCCCAGCATCCTGCTGAAAAAAACATCGGCTACAAGGCAACTGGAGAGGAGTAAGTTTCATCCTAGAGACAGGCTGAACTATAGGGTTTACAGTAGTGAAGGTTGGCAAACACAGATTTGAAAGTCTGTTTAAGATGAGCCCTAGAGAACAGTGGGATTCTGTTCTTCTACCCAGTGCTCTGCACATCACCAGTTTGACATTAATATTTATAAATGTGGAAAGAGAGGGTGTCAGGGGGGTGGAGCCAGCTCCGCTCAGGAGCATCTAATGATAGGACAAGGGGCAGTGGGTGTGAACTGGAACAGAGGAGGTTCCACATCAGTATGAGAAAGACCTCCTTTCCAGTGAGGGTGACAGAGCTCTGGCAGGGGCTGCCCAGGGAGGTTGTGGAGTCTCCTTCTCTGGAGATATTTAAAACCCACCCGGTCATGTTCCTGTGTGACAGAATCTAGGGGATCCTGCTGTGGAAGGGGGGATGGGACTGGATGATCTTCCAAGGTCCCTGCCAATCCCTAATATTCTGTGATTCTGTGACATCTGTACTCTCACAGTCTATCAGGATTTGGGGATTTAATTAACCTCAATCTCACTTTCAGAACTTGAATTCTACTTAAAATTTTGTAACCAGAACACAACTGAGCACCAAGAGACTCTTCTTGAGGATTGGAGAACCAACCAAACCTTCCCAAACTCGAGTTCTGTGATTTGACCCATTTGGACACATTTCGTGAAGACTGAAGATTTCTCTACACCATCAGCTTATACAGGCTGGCTAAGGTATCTATAAGGTATTAGTCTAGTCTCGCCTTCCTACCTAGTGGAACACAGACAGAGAGTGGCAATAAACATCAGCAGAAAAAGGAAGGCTTTCCAATTAAAGGTCTGGCCAGCAGCTTTTAAGCAATTACCTCATTAGAGCCAACCATCCCCACTCCTTGTGCTTGTAAACGTCAGCATGTGCACACATCTCTTGAGTAACTACCGTGCTGTGGCTAACGTGCATTTCTTCAGTTAGAAAGTGGCTGTTGAAATGCTCCTGCTGAAAGGCAGTTACCCACCTTCCACCCAGTCACATGGAATAACATCAGACACTTGTAAAGGATCTACTGAAAAGCAAACTATTAAAAGTCCAACTGCTAGCAATCCTGGAATTCGTGATGCTGTTGCATGAAGCCACAGAATTAATCCAGCATTAGTAAGATTTCAAAGCTTTCTAGCTGTTTTGAACCTGACAGAAGATGGACTCTAGCATCCAACTTTTACTTCCAAAAGAGCAAACGTAACTGCTTCCTTACTCTCCTCTAAACTGACTCTCTTTCCTTTCTTTTACTAAAATGACCTGCCAGAATTCCTGGAGTGAACTCCTGGATCAATATTCTACAACCAGCAAGAAAATAGAGGATGTTCTTGAAGAATTACCTTGAGTTCAGTTCTGCAGCACAGGCAGTAGCAGCAGTCTGCACAATGATGGGCAGGGAGCTGACCTTTCCAAATAGATCAAGTCTAAGCACCTTTCTGCCCTGTGCCTGGAGTGGCACCCATACGTGTGCACACCCACAGATACACTTTGTTAACAGATTTCATTTTTGGAAGGTTGCTTGAGAAGCTAACTGGGTGTGCTGGCAGGCTCTGAACCTGCCTGATCACAAGGCTTGGAAGAAATCTCAGCTGGGTCAATCCAATCCATCATTGCTTCTTAGCAGAAGTGATCTCACTATCCCTAAACTATCCCCCAAAGACGAGTGTCAAGCTTAGTTTTGAATATCTCAACCAATGGGACTGGTCACCTCCCTTGGAACTTTTCTGCGTTGACTAACTCTCCTTAGACAGTTTTTCCTAAGTCTTCTCTGCTCTAGCCGTATAGCCTAATCAAAATAATTGGTCCCTGTCTTCTTCAGAACGGCACTTAAACATGTTTGCAGACACTTACGTTTCCCAACAGTTTTCTTTTGGTCTAGACTGAACGTGACCCTTGAATTTTCCACAGAGATCTGCATGGTTGATGACGTCCCTGGGGCTGAGGCTGGGGCCCCGCCATGGCAGGTAACGTAGCTGCTAGGAGGACTCTACCACGCATTGGAATAAGTTATCAATGTAATTCTGTCACTCACAGAAACAGGTTCAAACATTCCTCTCTTTCACCACATTATGGTGAAATTTCATTTTCTCCAGACTCAGAGCAACAGCTTATTTATTGCTGCTTTGCGTCTTGAAGCAGTTTGCTCTGACAGTTAAACTTGGTTCTGTTCTAATATGTGGGCTAGAATGCTGTCTACTGCAACTAGGTGCGAGAAGCTGGTCCAAACCCCACAGTTAAAAAGGACTTTAGTTAAAGAGAAAAGCTTCAGGGAAACACACCTAACAGAAGATCACAAAGAACATGAGCTATTAACTTTATTCCAGAAAAAAAAAAGCATGAAACAATATGAACACAGTCGTTTAGAATGCATCCTATAAGGAACAGATATATTGAACCCAGCAGAGATACAGCAAGATAAAATTCTCGAAGTCAGTTATCTGAAAACTGGAAACAAGATGGAAGTTTTTAAGAGTCAAGACATGTTACCAAGGAGGAAGCCTGCTGGAACGTCTCTTACTGTTATTTCCATATCAGCACAGAACTTACACACTAATAACTCTTTTGATTAAGAGAATCTCTTTGGTTGGGAAAGATCTTTAAAGTGATCAAGTGCAACCTCTGACCCAGCACTGCCAGGGCACACTGAACCCACGGCCCACAGCAGCAGGTCCACACATCATTTAAATGCCTCCAGCATAACGAGAGCTCCCATTTCCTTTCTGTGGTTTTGTTTCTCTCTTCTCCCATTCCCTCTCCCCAGTGTGTCAGATGTGGTCTCCTATCCCTGTTCTTTCCCCTCTCTAACATCAACTCTTTGGGTTTCACAGAATCATTAAGGTTGAAAAAGACCTCTAAGTTCACCAAGTCCAACTGGGTGTATGGGCTGTTGCTTGGCAATCATATACTTCTGTATCCCCAGATCTTCAATGAACACTTCAGGCAATGGAATTCCTTCCTTAATCTTATTAACACCAAGCACTGTAGTTGGTGTGGTGACCATAAGGTAAATGAAACCATTTTTGGGGGTATCTGAAACTGGATTATAGACTAAGTACCTGTTAGTGATGGGAGCAACAAGCAAATAAATAAGGCTTGATGGCTACAGGAATTTAAAAAACACGGTAGGGGACAACTGGCCTTCGCTCTCAGAAATCAAAGCATGACAGGGGTGTCACCCTGCGAAAGGTTAACGCCTATTAAAACATTATAATTTGGAAGCCTTTTATGTTATTACTATTTTCCACTTGATGCTGCCAGATACTAAGAAATGGTGGGCAGCAAACATCCTGAGATAGTTGTTTAAATAATACCAAGAACTAATAAGAAACAAAACAAGAAATTAATGAGCTTGGGCTGAGCTCTAAGCACCAAGCAATGTCCAGTCTGCATTAGATGGATTAAGCTGCTGCAGCACTTGATAGGGAGGGGCTGTTCCTTGGCAGGAAAAGGCAGCAGAGGGTGTAATGCTCCAAACTCCACTCTCCCTTGCCCAAGACAACACTATCGTTGAGACAGAAAAAAAAGGTGGAAAAACAAGGCAAGAAAAGATGATGCTGAACACATAATGGGTATCTTGAATAGCTGATATTTAAGTCAAGCTCTTGTTTATTCTTTTAAACAGACTTGTGGTGAGCAATCATTCACCTGCTATAAATTACAAGCAACTGATAAGTCTCCATTTTTGAGTCTCCAGTCACCAGCACTCACACAACAGAAAAGCCACCCATAACCAACAGCAGATTTCCAGAGCTGGACCACAGAGAAGAAAGTTTCCAAAGCAGATTTCTTTAAAATTTAGCCCCTCAAAAGAGAATCCCAAAGGATAAGGCAGTTCAAGATCATTAATTTCGCTGTCCATCGTTAGGACATAGTGCTTTGCTAGATCACAGAATCGCAGAACATTAGGGACTGGAAGGAACCTCGAAAGATCATCTAGTCCAGTCTAGTCCCCCTGCTACAGTAGGATCCCTTAGATCCAGTCGCACAGGAACATGGCCAGGTGGGCTTGAAACGTCTCCAAAGAAGGAGACTCCACAACCTCCTTGGGCAGCCTCTTCCAGGGCTCTGTCACCCTCACATGTGAGGGTGTCCTTTTCACATGTCACTCCTCTATTGCAGCTCATACCATTGCCCCTTGTCCTATCATTAGATCACAGAATCATAGAATCATAGAATCATTACACATTGGAAGGGACCTCGAAAGATCATCTAGTCCAATCTGCCTGCAACAGCAGGATCACCTAAACCAAGTCACACAGGAACCTGTCCTGTCGGGTCTTGAATATCTCCAATGAGGGAGAACTCCACAACCCCCCTGGGCAGCCTGTTCCAGTGCTCCGTCACCCTCACCGNATGTGAGGGTGTCCTTTTCACATGTCACTCCTCTATTGCAGCTCATACCATTGCCCCTTGTCCTATCATTAGATCACAGAATCATAGAATCATAGAATCATTACACATTGGAAGGGACCTCGAAAGATCATCTAGTCCAATCTGCCTGCAACAGCAGGATCACCTAAACCAAGTCACACAGGNTCAGTCTCCTCCAAGCTAAAGAGACCCAGCTCCCTCAGCCTCTCCTTGTAAGGGAGTTGCTGGACCTCCTTCATCATCTTTGTTGCCCTATGCTGAACTCTCTGCTCCACATCCCTCTTGAGCTGAAGGACCCAGAACTGGACACAATACTCCAGGTGTGGTCTCACCAGGGCAGAGTAGAGGGGGAGAAGAACCTCTCTTGATCTGCTAAGCACCCCTCTTCTGATCCACCCCAGGATGCTGTTGGCCCTCTTGGCCACAAGAGCACATTGCTGGCTCATAGTCATCTTGTTGTCCACCAGGACACAAGGTGCATCTAGTCCGGGCCCATGGATTTGTGCACATCCAGTTTGATCAACTTATCCCTAACCCAGTCCTCATCAACCAAGGCAGGCTCACCTGTTGCCTCAACCTCCTCTGCAGTCTGGGGTCTAATGTCAAGACAACCCTTAGCAGTATAGACAGAGGCAAAGAAATGCCACTGAGCAGAGCCTGGCTTCATCCTCCTGACACCTGCCCTTTCCATATTCATCAACATTAACAGGGATATCCCTCAGTCTACTTTTTTCCAAGCTCAAGAGACTCAGTTCTCTCAGCCTTTCCTCATCAGAGAGATGTTCCACTCCATCATCTTTGTGGCTCTGTGCTGGTCTCTCTCAAGTAGATGCAACTTCAATATTATGGAAAAACAAACCTGTGCATTTGAAGCCTGGTCTTTCTAGTTTTACTGAGTTTTGATTTGATACAGTGTAGAACCTTATCCAGAATGGCTTTAGCATTAAAAGGAATAGGATCAGAGAGCTGAGAATATGCCGTGGATTTTATCCAAAATATGACTAGATATTTCCACCCAGTATAACCAGGGCAGGGACAGCAACGTGAGGAATGAAAAAAAAAGCAGTATTTTCATAGAAGATTTTCACAAACGTGTTACCTCTGCTGACCTTTAAATGAAGGTAAAAAGGTTAATGCAATGATTTGGAAATTATTAGCCTGAAAAAGGACCAACGACCCTTATCAGGGTTGTTCACAGATTTCACCGCATAGTTTGTAATTCCTGGGAGATCATCTGAGCTGTGCAGAGACTTTACTTACTCAGAATCAAAATATTTTTCTGACTTTTTAGTGGTTTTTCAAATATATAAAATGTGGAGTTGCCTTTTGTTCCACCTCCACCCTGAACTCAGGAGGTGCCAGAGCAGCCTTTCATTCATGGCATTGTAGATTTTCCAACCAGATCACAGACTCATGGAATGGCTGGGGTTGGAAGGGACCTTACAGCTTATCCAGTCCCAGCCACCCTGCACAGACAGGGACACCTTCACTAGAGCAGGTTACTCAGGGCCCCAGCCAACCTAGCTTTCAACCCTGCCAGGGATGGGACACACACAGCTTCCTTGGGCAACTTGTTCTAGCATCTCCCCACCCTCACAGCAAAGAATTTGTTCCTCATGTCCAACCTCAATCTCCCCTCTTCAAGTGCGGAACCCTTTTCCCTTGTCCTCTCACTACCACACATGTACCACACATGACAAAACCCCTCCCCCAGCTTTTTTGTAGACCACTTCCTTCCGACACTGGGAAGCTGCTCAAAGGTCACATGAAAGCCTCCTCTTCTCCAGGCTGAGCAACTCCAACTTGCTCATCCTGTCTTCATAGGGGAGGTGTTCCAGCCCCATTTGCGATGCTCTCCTCTGGACACCAGAAAGAATAACAATTGGGATCAACAGCTCCCTAACACACCCTCCTCTGATTTTAAGAGTTTGATCCATAAACCATCAGTTCCCTCAGGACATCAGAGTAATCAAATTCATGTTACCCACTAACAGCACAACTCGCTATGACCAACAGTTTCCTCTCCCCCTGTTTAAATCATGAGAGTGCTCAGGGGAGTGCAGACCTCAGTGAAGAATGTAGAAGAGTTCCGGGTTCTTTTTTAGCTTCTTCATTAAGCTAAAACCTGTTTTGGGCAAATAATTAGATTTCTTTGTGCCACAATTTGCTTTTAAGTTGGTGTCAAGCAGTAAAATATCTCTAGGGTAGACAAGAGTCTTGAACACACTTACAAATGGAACACCTGAATAAGGGAAATTTCAACGCAGGACCTTCAGTAATGACCAGAACACTAATTTCCGTCAAAAATCCCTCACAATTTCAGTCCCTTATTTAGATCTAGATTCTCCTCAACCCAATTGCTGTCAGTTTGTCTTTCTGTAAAACCAACCCAAACACGAACTCAGAGAGAAGACCAGAGAATGTTTGCTGCATTACTACAGCTGAGAGTTGACTCACAACTTAGCAGGAGTAGTATCTGTGGGGTTGAGCTGTTTTACGGTCCTCTCTGAAATACAAGCTATGTTCATTGAATCCAAGGTTACATGTTCTGAATAGCTAATTGTTTTAATTAAAAGTTTACATGATAGCAAAATATTTGTAGCAGTGAACACCCCCATGAATTGTAAGTCTAGGCTAACAACACAACTACTTATAGTACTTTCAGATACTTTGTGATCAATATCTCTTACTTAATAGATACCTTAAGAAAGGCGTGAAGACCATTCCGTGTTTTCTGACGGCACTTTGCTCACTGTTTAGTGATTCTGAGACAAGGCACCTTTCTGCAATTGCACTGCATGTTTAAGGGCTCACTCAGGCCTTGCTGTTGCTCATGTTTAGTCCATGTGTCCAGCCCTAGAAACCTAGGTTTTCTTTCAAATAAAACCTAATGTAGAGCAGCACAGCACAGATTTTGTCTCTGTGTGTCTATCCATACAACTGCAGGGTGCACTCTGCAGAAAGAAAACCCAACAGCCCGTACATAGCACAATCTACTTGTGAAATGCCAGTGATTTATATTTCACACGATCTTGTAGCAGAACCATTCCTTGGTTTCTAACAGGCAATAGTGGTGCCAGTAACCCAGTAAGGACATAGGCTCCCATCAGCCTTTTAAACAGTTTTCCTGCTGATGTTGTCCTTTCACCAGTAGCTAGATGAAAGCTGAGAGCTGCAACCTACCCCAGGATTCTGCCAGCCAATACTAAGTCAAAGCCCAGGAGCCCTGACTGAAGCCAATGGTACTGTCTAGAAATGCCACTACACGGTGACATTCACACCAGCTTAAAGCAGCTCGGATTATTTCTCTGCCTGTACAGATGTCACTACTAGCATTAATCACTAGACTGTAAGCTTGATTTAACAGCATGAACTGTTTTTGATCTGAGCTTCGTTTAAAATGCAAATGGTATCTCAAGGAGCAAATTGACCCCATTATCAGAGCCACGGGGAGTTAAGACAGCAGCCAGCAGCAGAGCCAGCCAAAATGCCTGATCTGAGGCCAGCTAAGAAGCCAGCCAGGCAAAGCCAAAGCTGCTGGAAAAATACATTCTGTAGCTCAGTGTCTGGGACCCAGAGCTACTATGTACACCCTACTTTAATGGATATGGGTGTTGACTTGGATGTAGCAGCACACAAGACAAGTTGAATAGGGGAAGCAAGATAGATCCGAGTTATCTAAGAGGCCTATTGACCTTTTTAATGACTTTGTTCCTTGGAAGTAGCAGGTATGTTTATTAGAACAGCACCTCCTATTTTACAGTAAAAGGCTTTTACAAGGAAAGGATATGTGAAAAGGGATCATAGAATCATAGAATCACTACGGATTGGAAGGGACCTTGAAAGATCATTCAGTCCAATCCGCCTGCAACAGCAGGATCACCTAAACCAAGTCACACAGGAACCTATCCAGTCGGGTCTTGAATATCTCCAGTGAAGAAGACTCCACAACCCCCCTGGGCAACCGTTTCAGTGCTCCGTCACTCTCACCATGAAGAAGTTCCTTCTCAGGTTGATGTGGAACCTCCTATGTTCCAGCTTACAACCATTGCCCCTCGTCCTATCACTACATGACACCGAGAACAGCCCAGTGCCATCCTCCTGACACCCACCCCTCAAATATTTATAGACATTTATAAGGTCACCCCTCAGTCTCCTCCAAGCTAAAGAGACCCAGCTCCCTCAGCCTCTCCTTGTAAGGGAGGTGTTTCACCTCCTTCATCATCTTCGTTGCCCTACGCTGAACTCTCTCCAGCAGCTCCACATCCCTCTTGAGCTGAGGAGCCCACAACTGGACACAATACTCCAGGTGTGGTCTCACCAGGGCAGAGTAGAGGGGGAGAAGAGCCTCTCTTGATCTGCTAACCACCCCTCTTCTAATCCACCCNCATCTTAATTAAGATAGATAACATCCACTGCTCTGCCCTCATCCATCCACCTGGTTATGCCCTCATAAAAGGCTATCAGATTGGTCAAGCATGACTTTCCTTTTGTAAAGCCATGCTGACTGTCCCTAATGACCCTCCTGTCCTTGATGTGCCTGGAAACAGCCTCTAGTACAAATTGTTCCATCACCTGTCCTGGGATGGAGGTGAGGCTGACCGGTCTATAGTTACCCGGGTCTTCCTTCTTTCCCTTTTTAAAGATTGGGGTAACATTTGCTATCTTCCAGTCCCTAGGCACCTCTCCCATTCCTCAGGACCTAGCAAAGATGATGGAGAGTGGCCTAGCAATGCTGCAGGTCTTGAAACACCTGTGTTCCAAGGATTACTGATCATTTTCTGGGGGTGGATTTTACTAGAACATTAACTGAGAGTAAAAGCCCTACACCTGTAACAGCTGTTCAATGAGAACACTAAGAATCTTGAGAAATGGACAAGTAGATGGAAATATCTGATACAGCCTGGGATCAGGACATGGTGTTAGGTCCATGGCCACTTTGAAGAGTACACAGCTGTTGTGCCATCTGAAGCTCCCATTTAACACCAACCCATGAATTCAGACTGAGTTTTGGACTCAGCTCCCCTTCTAAGATATGAGAGTACCGTTAAGACACATGGCAGTGGACCTGCAAGCAGAAAGATAGCAGGTGGAGTTTGAAGTCTACAGGAGAAAAGAAGAAAGAGCACTCGCAAAGTATTTCAAAGAATTGCTGGCACTTGCAGCGCTTTGGGTTGGAGTGAATCAGCACAGATCAGGTAAAGCAGACTGTCACAGCCTGGTAAATGTTTGCCTCAACCATCACAGACTTAAGGTCTTAATTACAAAGAAGATTAATTCATATAACAGCAGCACAGAGAGCAATCTGATGTTGCTAAACCTATGAAGAGGGCTAAACAGCCTTGAGCTTCTCAAAAAATGGGAAATGGGGCTCACAGAATATCAGAGATCTCAGTTTCTCTTGAGAACACAGGCAAAACTGATTTTACTTAGTAACCCAGATGTAATGTGTTAGACCTGAGATGGGCATCGCCCCTGTTTACTGTCCAGTGATAGAAGACCCACCATGTCCTTATGGCCTTTTATTCTCCTCAAAAGTCAGGAAATCTCACTGAGCCAATGTCTCCTCATGCTTCTCTGTACAAATAGAAGAACATTTGTAAGGATCTTGTGAAGAGTCTTTTTCTGCTAGCTGTCCCAGGTAACTGTAACTCAAATACATAAGATGCAGCCTATTTTAGGGTAAAGGGAGAACTGTAACAGAAAAAACTTTCCTGCTGTCAGAAAAGCTTGTTTTAATCATTAGTACTTTGGCAAGAGCACATATGTGCACACACACACAAGTCTAATGTTCCTCCGAAAACCTGATCTCTTGTACTTTAGACCAAATAAAAAACAAAGACCAGGCCAAATTCAGATGAGAATCTGCAGCAAAGTTAAGTTGATCTGCAGTGCTGAAAGGCCATGGCTGCTTAAAACAAGTGATTTACAAGGCTGTGAAATAAAATTTGGGTAAACAGAGACAACGGTTGCTTTGGCGTAGCAGAGACTAACACAGTTTTACTGCTGCTTTCTATTCACAAGATCAAGGAGGGATCACCACCGCCCAGAAGACGCTTCAGATTTCAGACAAGAGAACAACAGATCAGCCTTAAATGAGCCAGAAGAAGCAACAGAATCACACAGAATCACAGAACATTAGGAACTGGAAGGGACTTAAAAAGATCATGCAGTCCCATCCCCCTGCCATTGCAGGATTCCCTAGACCAAGTCTCACCGGAACATGGCCAGGTGGGTTTTAAACATCTCCAGAGAAGGAGACTCAACAACCTCCCTGGAAAGACCCTTCCAGGGCTCTGTCACCCTCATGGGGAAGAAGATCCTTCTCAGACTGATGTGGAACCTCCTCTGTTCCACTCACACCCGCTGCCCCTTGTCCTATCATTGGGTGCCCCTGAGCAAACCCTGGTTCCATCCTCCTGACACCCACCCTTTCCACATATATCAACATGAATGAGTCTCCTTTTCTCCAAGCTCAAGAGACCCAGCTGCCTTAGCCTGTCCTCATAAAGGAGGAGTTCTACTCCATCACCCTCGTGGCTCTGTGCTGGACTCTCCAGCATCACTGTGTCCTTCTGGAAGGGAGGGGCCCAGAGCTGGACACAAGATTCCACATGTGGTCTCAGCAGGGCAGAGCAGAGGGGGAGAAGAACTTCTCTTGATCTTCTAACCATCCCCCTGGATGCCATTGGCCTTCTTGGCCACAGGGGCTCATTGTTGGCTCCTGGCCACCTTGCTGTCCACCAGGACTCCCAGGTCCCTTTCTCCTACACTACTCTCCAACAGCTCAGTCCCCAGCCTATACTGGTACCTAGGGTTGTTCTTGCCCAGATGGAAGACTCTGCACTTACCCTTTTTGTACCTCATTAGATTTCTCTCTGCCCAGCTCTCCAGCCTGTCCAGGTCTCGCTGAATGGCAGCACAGTCTGCAGGGGTGTCGGCAACACTACCCAGCTTTGTGTCATCAGCAAACTTGCTGACAGTGCATGCCAATCCCTCATCCAAGTCATCAATGAATGGATTGAACAGGACCGGTCCCAGCACCGACCCCTGGGGCACTCCACTAGATACAGGCCTCCAACTAGACTGTCCCATTGACCACTACTCTTTGGCTTCTATCCTGCAGCCAGTTCACGATCCACCTCACTACCCTATTGTCCAGACAACACTGCCTCAGTTTGCCTGCAAGGATGCTGTGGGAGACTGTTGTCAGCAAAGTCACCGAGACTCTTCGTCATTGGAGACTGTCAGTTGGTGCTTTACGTGATGGATAAAGCATTTAAAAGAAAACACGGGGCTGTTTCATCCAGCATGTGACTTTCCGGAGGGCTGGAAGCCATCCAAACATGGAAGAGTAGGTGGGAATGCAGCAGTCCCATCAGGGAGCCCATCACTCAGGCACACTGAAGTTCATTAGCACGCTGAATGCACTGGCCCTGCTGGTAGACTTTTCCTACAAAAAAGCAGGGTACAAAATCCCTCTCCAATTCCTAACTCCCTCATTTATAGGGACATGCAGTCAAAAGTGGGAGAATCTTGATAGAGATACCGAATGAGCTGGGGTAGTGGATGTGTAATGAGAAATTTCCTTCTGCTGAAGCCATAACCACTGTCCAAAACACAGCACAGAGACCCCAGCCAAGGACTTCTAACTCCATGCCAAAAGATTTCTCACCGTTTCATTTTCTAAAGCAAAGTGACTGTGCAATGGGGCTCCAGACATTTATGGGAGGTTTCAGCATCCTCTTCTATCTGAGAACTTCGAGTAAGAGGACATATTTGTTTGGCACTGAGCATCTCTGCTTCCCACTTCTCCATCCACTTGAATACATTTGAGAAGCAAGGCAGAGCTGGTTTTACACTTAAACATTGATTGTGATGAAAAAACAAAACAGAAAATGTTTCAAAATACAGAGCATGTTCATTCACATGGAAAATGTCGTTCATGTTCACAGCATGGCCTCTGATACAATTACACATTTAAACTAAGAGAAAAAAGAAAGTAAAGCCATTTTTTTTCAAGTTTCAACCTTCTTCAGGGAACGCCAGAAGTCTCAGATGATTACTGTTCACCTCCTATCTTCTTGTATTTGGTGGTTATAACTAACAACAGACATTTAAATCAAGACCTGGCTGAGCATTTTTCTAAAAACAAATCAAAATACACTCGAATAAATGTAGTTCACCTATGTATTAGTGCAAGGAATAAATCACAAGAGGTTTGCCAAGTGGCATGCTGAGTCAAGCAGACCTTAAAAAGGTATCTAGCAGCATAACTTAACTGGCTGATAATAACTGCAGAACCTATCTGCAACAAATTTTAGGTCCAAGATATAATCAGTTCATATTTCTGGATATGATCTGCACTGGAGAATGAAGACTTGACTTCTATGAAAGCACAATCCATGTACTTAACCGTAAGACTTCTGCTCGTTCCGGTTTTTTCCTCACTGTGGTTGACCAAAATTGAACAGCAACATTATCACACACCAGGATCTTCCACAATTGGACTAGATGATCTTTCGAGGTCCCTTCCAATCCCTAGTGTTCTGTGATTCAGGCAAAGGAAATGGACACATTTTTGCCTTCCACAAACATTTCCAAATTTATATCTAAACCAAAACACACACAGACAGCTCTGGAGCAAAGCAAAACTCCAGATTCTTCATGGAGGAGCTATATATATTTTATCAAAGTTGTGACTCCAACACTAGAGTGGGCAGACACATTTTTTAAAAGGACTACAGCAAAAGCATGAAGCTATGCTAAACACATTGAAATAGAAAAGAATCAGTTACTGAATCAGAGCCATGGAAAAGTGACAATAAACCCCTTAGGTAAAGCTAAAAAGAATTCCAGAGCTTTTTGGATACACTGGATTTTACCATCAAATCATTTCCAGTTGTGTAAGCCTCATGTAAATATGAAAACACTGGTGTAAAAGCAGATAAAAAGATCTACTCATTACAGAATCCCAGAACATTAGAGATTGGAAGGGACCTTGAAAGATCATCTAGTCCAATCCACCTGCCACAGCAGGATCCCCTAGATCCAGTCACACAGAAACACAGTCAGATGGTTTTTAAACATTTCCAGAGAAGAAGACACCAAAACCCACCTGGGCAGCCTTTTTCAGGGCTCTCTCACCCTTACTGGGAAGAAGTTCCTTCTCAGATTGATGTAGAACCTCCTCTGTTCCAGCTCACACTCATTACCCCTTGTCCTATTATTAGATGCCACTGAGCAGAACCTGGCTCCATCCTCCTGACACCCACCCAGCACATATTAATCAACATTAATGGACTCATCCCTCGGTCTCCTTTTTTCCAAGCTCAAGAGAGCCAGCTCCCTCAGCCTTTCCTCATAAGGGAGATGCTCCCCTCCCTTCATTGTCTTTGTGGCTCTTACAGACTGTTACAGATTGTTTATGATTAATTTATCCTAACAATCACTATCTGAAAAGGCAATAGATTCTCTTATGTTTATCCCAGGTAATCAAACACTGCCTATAAGCAGTGCTCTGAGCAGAGACCCCCATTTCTACCTCCCTTTCAGGGGTTGTTTCCAACTTTCCATGTACACCTAATTATCCTGCTTCAATTAGAACAACTCAATTACATTTGGAAGACTTCACTCTCTTGCAGTTGAGCTATCAGGAGAGGCTTGGATGTTCCTTTGGCTCAGCTGCACATAGACCACACATCCATCCAGCTGTACAAAGCACTTATGGAAAACTCAAGATACGCCCAAACACGTACACTAGCGATGAATGGGCCCTGAAGGATTTGATGAATGAAAAATACTTGGTATCGTGAACTTACATTTGATTTCCATTGCTTAGAGAATGAGGCTGACCTTTCAGTTACCATGCAACCTAGGAAAATGGGAATTGAGATGGTGTGTGTCACCCCAACGAAGGGCTTGAGTCAGCTATTGCTCAGCAACTTATGGACCATCTGCTGTCTGGATCCACATCCTGCTTTAAAACTGCTTCTCTGCCAAGGAAATACAATGAAGTCTGAACTGTTTCTTTCTGAAAATAGGATTAAGGAAGCAGAGAATCAGAGCCGGATAGAAAATCAGAAGGTGTCAAGTGAGCTGTGTGAACCCACCATGATGAACAACTGAGAGCAATCTAGACAGGAACCACACACTCCAAAACTCTGCACACTTTTACATGCTGGGCTGTCTCTCTTTTTCCTTGTGAAGGAGAAAAGGCAACAGAACCTGTTTTTTGGCTGCAATAAGAGCTCCTAAATCTATTATCAATTCATGCAGAGAACATTTAGTTCAAATATTTATCTATAGTTAGAACAGCTGAAACACCACAGTTTTAAGTCAGGGGATGTTGGACTAATCCTAACTTGACAAGACAGTTTTCAAAACTAATTGACTTTAATTAAATTGTTAATTCATGTTAATTACTTGAATACATAATTATACACTGCAACTTGTCTATTTATATGACACATCATTAATCAAAACACTGCTGTATTGCCTTCTCAAAGACACTTCTGACTAATGGCTTAGATTTTACAGTTTCTTTTCAGACAATGGGATTCTTAAGAATTATTTCTGCGTTAGCATCTATATTTTATGAAAAATAAATAACTTGAGATTAATAATGACCGATTTTAAGGAAAACTTTATTTCCTGTGAGGGTGCTGAGATGCTGAAGCAGGTTGCCCAAGGAAGTTGTGGCTGTCCCATCCCTGGCAGTGTTCAAGGCCAGGTTGGCTGGGGCCTGAGTAACCTGCTCCAGTGAAGGTGTCCCTGCCTGTGCAGGGGTATTGGAACTAGATTTTCTGTAAGGTCGCTTCCAACCCCAGCCATCCTACGATTCTATGATTCAACATATCACAACTCCATCTGTGCAACTTGGTCTGGGTGGTACTGCTCTGGCAGGGGGATAGAACTAGATGATCTTTTGAGGTCCCTTTCCAATCCCTAATGATTCTATGATTTCATTGGAATTCTCTTCCCTATTCTTACTGTAGTGAAAACAATCGTTGCCAAAAAGTAACCCAACACAACAAATTCAGATGCAATTCCAAGGTAGCCAGTTGTCCTCAGGTAGAAAAACATAACTCAAGGCATTAAAATGCAATTTTTAATTGAAAAACTTCTTTTTTATCAGCTACTTCAATAATCAATCTGACTTGCAAATCAAAGCATAAAACAGTGAAAGACTTTGATACTAACTGTCAACATCTCGGAAATTCAGCTGAATTTCTGCATCTGAGCATCGCATATCCTTAAAGCAGAGAGTAGAATCTTAGCCAGAAGCCCCTAAATAGTGCAAACATTTGCAGACTTTTACAAGGCAGGTAAAGACCTAAATTATGTTGCTAATTAATTTTATATTTCCCTTGGCTACCCAAAGAAACTTGGAGCTGCTCAGCATTCATTGAGTGATGGGGTTTTGCCAATTTTTCAGGTATGCTGTTAACAGAACGAGCCAGAAGAACTGAGGTCATGCTTTCTGGAACACCTACGGGGGAAAAGAGTCAAATGCAGAGCAAGTGCATGCAAAGCAAAGACACAAATCCACAAGGCAGAAAGGGAGAAGGAGTCCCAAAGCACCTGAGACATCTATAACATGTAAAAAAACTTCAAACTATCACCAATTCAGAACAAAGACAACAAAATCAAGACTATAACTCAATGATAGCAAGAACCAACCTACTGCAAAGAAACTGCAGACAGAACACTAATGTTATCAGCCTGCAAAAGACTGAAGGTGTGGTTGGTGCTATGCGCACACTGTCCAAATGGGTTACATAAGACTCAACTGACTTTTGTAATTGAGCATGGCACAAGATGCCATGCTTTCCTACCTAGCTACACTGTGTAGGTGTGATGCCCTACAGAGAAACAGGCGGATGCAGGGAGTACAGGCAGGACATGAAATAGAATATTTCTACCTTCAAAGCCACTTCCCTGTCTTGTTTCAACCTGCACCATCTTCTTTCGTGTTTCTTAAGAAGACCTTGTCAATCCATTGCAGAACATCTGTGTTCAGATAATCTTTAAAGATATTAAAGCTTCATTAACATACACAGGCACTCACTTCCCTCTTCCTCCGTCAGAGTAAAGCAGCAGCATCTCACAGATTCACAGAACTTTAGGGATTGGAAGGGAGCTCGAAAGATCATCCACTCCAATCACCCTGACACAGCAGGATCCCCTAGATCCAGTCATACAGGAACACAGCCAGACAGATTTAAAACACCTCCAGAAAAGGAGACTCCACAACCTCCCTGGGCAGCCCCTTCCAGGGCTCTTTCACCCTCACCAGGAAGAAGTTCCGTCTCATATTGATGTGGAACCTCCTTTGTTCCAGCTCACACTCACTGCTCCTTGTCCTATCACTAGATGACATTAAGAAGAGCCTAACTCCATCCTCCTGACACCCACCCTTCACATATATATCAATATTAATGAGGTCTCCTCTCAGTCTCCTTTTCTCTAAGCTCAAGAGACTCAGCTCCCTCAGTCTTTCCTCGTATGGGAGGTGTTCTACTTCATCATCATCACTGCTCTACGCTGGACTCTCTCCAGCAGTTCTGTGTCCTCTGGAACCATCAGGCCCAGAGCTAGACACAATATTCTAGACGTGGAACCCTTTCCTTCATCCTCAGGACACAAACAAAAGCCAGCATTGCTTTCTTATTAGACAGTCAAGTCTCACTTACTAACCACACTGTTAATTATCAAACTACTTTTTCTTCACTCTGACAGCTTAAATGGCCAGTCCTCTCATCTGTTTATGCAGTTTTTTCATGAAGCCATGAAGATATGGAGCTTAAGGACATGGTTTAGTGGTGAGCTTGACAGAGTAGATAAATGCTTGGATCTTCAAGGTCTTTTCCTACCTAAATGATTGTATGATCACATCATGACGCTGTAAAATTGCACAGGTAGCTTGTGCATCTCAGTGCCCAGTTTGCGATGAGCGCTGAAGGGGCCATCTGTACTTTTGTCATGCAAGGAGATGACCCAAACCAGGTAAGTGAACAACATCTATGAGTTTTCCCCTGAGTGTTTTATTTCAGGCTTTGGAAGTAGAAATTTCCTACCTGAATAGTATCAGAGACCTCAAGGGAAAAAAAGTAACTTTAAAGAACAAAAAAAACCCCCAATGAACTTTTATGCTGTTTTTTAGTTTGAATACAGCAGATGCCTGCTCATGTCACTTCATTTTAATCCAGACTTTTCTCCCAAGCTCACAGAATGTCACTCAAGTTTGTCACTGAGATGGCTCAAATCTATTTTTCTCTCTCTGTAGGATCCAACAGCATCTCAGATGTGCAGCCAACTGTAAAGTTGTATCTGTTCACTCCTGATGATTCGCCTCTGTGGGGAGCATTTGCTGGGCTGCTCTTTTGAAAGTTGCTTGAGTGAAGCAAACAGGACTTACAAGAAGTGCCATCAGATCTTATTTAGCCAAGAACCATCAACTTTGAGGTTAATCAAAAGAGCAGATCTTTCTTTACAGGTTCAGCCTTTGTATCAGCAACCTTAGCAAGAACTGCAGTTGAGTTTTGCTCCAGTCAGAGGAGAAATGCTCGTTCTTTTCACCTCTGTTAGAGAGGCAAAGACTATGAGGGGTGTATATAAATATACAAGGGTTGGGTATCAAGAAGAGATACTCCCTTTTCACTTGCACCCTGTTACAGGAAAAGGGGCACTAGCTGCCAGTTGGACCACAAGAACTTCCACCTCAACATGAGGACGAACTTCTTTACTCTGAGGGTTACAGAGCACTGGAAGGGGCTGTCCATGGTGTTTGTGGAGTCTCCTTCTCTGGAGACTTTCAAGACCCCTCTGGATGCATTCCTGTGTGACCTGCCCTAAGTTCTGTGGTCCTGTTCAAGCAGGGGGGGTTGGACTTGATGACCTCTGGAGGTGCTTTCCAATCCCTAATGATCTGTCTATCTCTGTATCCATTTCCTGTGATCCCAGGTCAAGTAAAAAATGCCAAGCCATGGCTCTGGCAGAGATACACAGCTAGTTAAGAACCTACTAAAGAGACTTCTCAATTTTCCATTATTCATAAAACAATACTGGAAGTCAATGGTCTCTTCTCATCTCGTCACTGATTGTGATAACTTTAACATCAGCTCATTACCACACTGTGCATAACATTCCTAATGTTTAGTGATTCTGCAATGAAGATGCAGCAAATCCACCTCACCCCTTCAATCTTTTTTAAAAAGTTTTAAGCTGCATCACTTAAAGCAAAATTTAGCAAGTTTATCTCAGTCGGTGTTAGAGCATATTTCTGTAAATACCTTTGCTACTGTCTCCCAAGGAAAAGGGGCAAAAAAAGACCACAAACACCTTCCTCCAACCTACACATCAAGATTTGAGTTTCAAAGGTTTTGGCTTTTTTAACTTAACTAATTCAAGAATTAGTATCTCATCCAGCCAAACCACAGAATCACAGAATATTAGGGATTGGAAGGGACTTCAAAAGATCATCCAGTCCAATCCCCCCACCACAGCAAGATCCCCTAGATCAAGTCACACAGGAACATGTCCAGGCAGGTTTTAAACATCTCCAGAGAAGGAGACTCCACAACTCCCCTGGACAGCCCTTTTCAAGACTCTGTCACCCTCACTGGGAAGAAGTTCCTTCTCACACTGATGTGGAACCTGCTTTGTTCCAGGTCATATCAACTGCCCCCTTATCCTGTCATTTAGAGTAATCATTTTAGTATTGATATTATATTGTTGACACTGTCTGGACCCTGTTCATGTGAAAGAACCTAATCCCAGTGTAGCTAATACGCAGGTTCAACTACCTTCAAGTTGGACAAAAAAAAAATCAACTATTAGTCTTTTAATTGCTAAGAATAAATTTCCTCGTGTCTCTGTTACATCCTGCAGACTCTGCCTCTGTTCAAGCCTTACATGTAGCTGTTCCAGACTCTGAGTGCAAGGGCCAAAGTTAACAAGACGCAATCCAACTACATGTGTTCAGAGACATGAATAACCACCTGAGACAAACGGTCTTGAAATTACATGCTTACGGGAAAAAGTTCAGTTGTATATTAAACCGTAGCAAATCCTGCTTTATGGTCCCCAAAGAAGTGGATATAAATGCACAAGCGCATAGAACATTTGCAGCGTTCTCCTGCCCATGAGCTGTTTACTACTGCAACACAAGTCTGGGCTCGAGGCAACGGTGGTCCTATGCCAAAATCGTATGGAATGCACCAGGAGGTCAAGGCTAGGAATTTATGCGTTTCGCAGTTATTTAGCAATTACGGGAAGGAGAACTTGGCTCCTCCTGGCATTTCACAGGTGTAGTAAACCCAACAGCCTTCTGTGGTCAGACTTTTTCAATCAAAATTCCACTCTCTCAGGAGCAATGGCTGTGTGCCTGTGATTATTAGATCTGAAAGATGGCTCAATCTGGCGAGAGAAACTAAGGAATCACTTGCAATGTTGTTTCTTTGTATTGTCTTTCCACCAGTGAGGTCTAGGCTTTATGTTAGAGGAGCAATAGGTGAAAGAACGATAATGAATGATAAAACACGTAGTCTATTTATGTAAGGATAGCTCTCTAAGTTTCTGTTTGGTTACACTCTTCAGGGGAAGAAAATCACTCAAAAGTCATCACAGCAAGTCTCATCTGAACTCTTGACTGTATAACAAGCAGAATGTTTCAGAAGCTAAATGGAAAAGCACACAAGCTGCTCTATCCCTTCCAAGATAAACCACTCTCTGAGAAGTAAACCCAAACTCCTAAACTTTTGAAGTTCATACTGTTGTTGTTATTATGTGTCCTCTAACTGCAGAAGCATAAAGGGAAACAAGCAATTCAAGCATCTGTGTGTCTGAATAAACCCGAGACCTAATGGTGAAGGAATCATCATGTGAATGCTGAGACTCTACCAAGTGTAACAAAAGCAGGCTCAGCTCAGCTGCTTAAACTTGTTTAAACTAACAGATGAGATGCAGAAGTGGTTTCCAAGTACTGAGGCTGTCAGACCAACAGAAGTCAGTTAAAATTGTTCTAAAGAAGGGTGCTTCATCTCACCTGGGATTTCAAGGACTGTGAAGACCTGTGGCCTCAAATTCCTATCAGCTGTTACAAGTAAAAGGCAGAAACACGTACACTGCTGCACCACACAGGTAAAGATTCACATATCATAGAATCATCATAGCTGGAAAGGACCTCCATGATCATGAAGCCCAGCCCTCGGCCAAACACCTCCCTAACCCTTAGACCATGGCCTCAGGTGCTCTTGCTACTTGTTTTTAAACACCTCCAGGGCCAGGGACTCCACCACCTCCCTGGGCAGCCTGTTCCAGTGCCCAGCCATTCTCTCAGCAAAGAAATTCTTCCCAAGATCCAATCTAAACATCCCCTGATGCAACTTGAGGCCATTTCCCTTGTCCTATCTTTAGGAATTTGTGAGAAGAGCAGCAGCCTCGTTACAGCCTCCTTTGAGGTAGCTGCAGAGAGTATTGTAATAATGTGCCCTAGAAATAGATCTCCCGAGATTTCCCGCGGAGCTTTGCAGCGGCCAGAAAGGAGGAGTCTCAGCGCCACATTCAAACCGTGCGGCAGCAGCAAAGCGCCTTCAATTCCCAGAGGAGCTTTGCAGCAGCCGGAAGGGAGGAGTCTCGGCGCGACTCTCCTTCCAGTATTTAAGGGTAAGAGCCTCCAGGGGAGCACGGCAAACAGGAGTAGGCTAACAGGATCATAGTGAGGCAGTTTGCATGGCAGTTCGCACAGGCAGAGCGAGCAGGCAGGGCTGCAGACGCCGCCTTGTTCTGTTAGGTCGTGTTTCTTTCTTGCTTTCAATCCTCTCTCTCCTGTCTTCCTCTTGTTGGCAATGGGTGGAGTTAGAAGGTCCAGGGCTAAAGCAGCTGCTAGGAGGGATTCGTTTACCCAGACAATCCCCCTGACAAAGGATGCGGCTGTTCAGACTCCTGACTGCAGGGAATGCCTGAGCCTTATGCCGCTGCAAGAGAGTGGTGCCAGAAACACCTGCGTACGTTGTGAACAGGTAAGTGACCTTCTCTCTATGGTAGCTGAGTTGAGGGACGAGGTGGATAGGCTGAGGAGTATCCGTGAGTGTGAAAAGGAGATAGATTGGTGGTGTAGCACGCTCTCATCAGTTAGAGCTGCCCAGGAGTCAGAAGAGCCTGGTATTTCCCATCACCAGGAAGAAGGTGCTCAGGAGCTGGAAAGGGTTGAGGCTTTATCCCATAAGGAAGAAGGTAGGGTTCCCCCTGACGATGAGGAGGAATGGGAACAGGTTCCTATCCGTGGAGGAAACAGAACCCTCTCCTGCCCCCCTGTGCCTTTCCAGATGCCACCTCTCCATCTGCCCTTGGAGAATAGGTTTGGGCCACTGGATTTTGGGGATCAGGATGAGGAGGTC
>VXBP01007525.1:0-61423 GCA_013400115.1 Rhinopomastus cyanomelas
GTCCTTTCCAGCCATGATGTTTCTATAATTCTATGATTCTAGAAAAATTATTATAAAATCTTTTATGGTAGGCCTATTTGAGAGTGATTCTTTAAGGTTGTCCTTTTAATATACAGCATGATCAGAGGGTTAGAGGAACTTTCCTATTCCCCAAAGATATTCTGGTAGTGAATGAAAAGAAAATTAAGTAGAAAAGCCATCCAGAAGAAAATCTGCATGCCAACATTTCATAGTAGCTGAAAACATCAAGTGTTAACTGTCTGCACAAGTATTCCATCTGCTTCAGAATACTGTGGTCCCTTCTAATTCAGACTGACTGTATGACTTGGTCTAGCGATCCTGCTGTGGTAGGGAGATTGGACTAGATGATCTTTTGAGGTCACTTCCAATCCCTAATGATTCTATGATTCAGTTAGTTAGAAGAGACTGAGCTGAAAATTAAAATAAATGAAGATAATTAGTTTTGTTTGGACAAAGTTCCATCTTCCTCTGAGCATCTAATTATTTGGGTTACAAAAGAGAAGGTGTTTGGAAGGATTAGACAGTAGCATAGAGGTCAGATATTCTGACCACAAATATTGCATTTGAGAGGGATTTGATTGTAGTCACCCCACATCCTGACGCTATAACCTGAAATTCTGGAGATGTAAGCCTGCTTTAGATTTTTCTCAACCAGATTTCTAGAGCATGTACTTTATACCATTTGATGCAAAAAATTAGGGAAATCTCAAAGTGATTTATGTTATCCACAAAGAGGTTCTGGTTTTATACAGAGTGTAGTGGAGCTTCCGAAAGGGTCCATAAAAGTACTGAACTATAGAATCATCTTACAAATACACTGTCATGGCATCCTCAGAATTATCTAGATGTGTACTTTGATGTGGAGATGGGAAGAAATGTTTTAAGAGATCTAAGTGAAGGAAAAATAAAATGCCACTGCCTGAAGGAAACTGAATTAACTTTCTGACAAATGCATTTTAAAGCATTTAATTTGCTTTTACCCAAAACAATGTAAAAAGCAGTTTAGTCTCTTTCCTTTTCTATGATGAAAGATTGTATTGTTTGGCACATCAGAGAAAAATATCATAAACATACTCAATTTCTGTCTTATTTGATTAATTTTTATCTTTTTCCCCAAAAAAGCGCTGAATTGCTTAGTACTCCCTTTATTCAGGGCTTTAATAATTTAAAAAGACACTTATAAAAGCATAAAACAGCCAAACAACTCACAAAGCACAAATAAGCCTGTCTGAATAATGTGAACTAGAAGGCAAGTTCTAAACCACAGGTTATTATGTAAAAGTTTTGTTTGTTTTGTAAAAGGCTGGCAGATGAAAACTTTATGTGCTGCCTTTACACAGAGAAGAGAATTAAAGCTGACTGTAAGTGTCATCTCTCCTGACACTTCTGGCCACAGTCAGATTAAGGAGGCATGGCACAGCTGCCTTTTCCTGTTGTGCCACACAGCAGAGAGCTTGAGAACACAGAAAGAACCTTGGGTCCGATACCAGTTCTCCCTGTAAGGCTGGAAGCAACGCAAATCAGGGAATGGCAGAAAACCCAAAAAGCTCGGCTATGCATTTTCTTTTCACAGGATCCAACTCATGATGCTACAATATAGCTCAGGATGTGTTGATATCTTAACAGGCTGCAGTAGTGAAGTCACTATCCCTAGAGGTATTAAAAAGACACATTGATGTGGTGTTTAGGGGCATGGCTTAATGATGGCCCAGAAGTGTTGGGTTAATGGTTGGGCTTGGTCTCTTCCAACACAAATGATTGTGATCCTGCATTGACACAGAGGAGCAGTAGTTGCAAGGCAAGAGGACAACAAGAACATACCCAGTTATTGTTCACCAGAGGATTTTTCTTCACCTGCAGGAATTCCATAAGTTTTTATAAACAGTTTATCTCAAACAGCCCACTAAGGACAGCAAAGAGAACAGGTTTCCAGAGACTGTTACCTGCTCTGCAACAAAGGGAGGCCCTGAACTGGAGTGGCCAGAGCAAGCTTTCCCTGTTCTGGTAGGTTACAGAATCTGCATAGTGTACTCACCAGGAACACTTGCTTTATGAAGAGAAATTGAGAGATCCGGAACAATAATCCTCTCAGCTTGGAGAGGAGAAGGTTACAAGGGGATTTAATCACTGTGTATAAATGCATAAAGTCTGGGCGTCAAGAAGAAAAGGAAAATCTCTTTTCACTTGCTCCGTGTGACAGGATAAGAGGTAATGGGTGTAAGCTGGAGCACAAGAAGTTCCATCTCAATATGAGAAAAATAATTGTTACTGTAAGGGTTATAGAGCACTAGAACAGGCTGCCCAGGGAGGTTGTGGAGTCTACTTCTCTGGAGACTTTTAAGACCCATCTGGATGTGTTTCTGTGCAACCTGCCTTAAGTTTTATGGTCCTGCTCAAGCAGTGGGGGTTGGACTCGATGACCCCTATAGGTCCCTTACAACCCTTAATGATCTGCATATCTGCATATAATCTCAGTGTTTTCTCTTCCAATATTTAAAATAATTTATTTATGCTGATTTCACTTAGTTAAATAATGAACTGAATGGTTCTGAAAAGAAGTAGTTTGTTAAGAAAAAAGGTCAGTGCCCAAATATTTTTTTTATTTGTACTAAGATTCCTGCTTTCATATTTAGTATGGACTTCTGTATCATATCCAAAGAGGAAGAGTAGAGTGAGGTTTGTCTTTCTATATGATATATAGAGTTGAAAGGTGACCTATTTCCTATGGCATCACTGAACATTAGTTGTATATATAACTATATATATATAGTTCTGTATAGTTATATATATAGTTCTATATGTCGTTTTATATATATAGTGGCATATAGTTATTTTGGTTTGGAACAATACTGAATGACATAAATACTATCAAACTTTTATATGTTGCTGTTTTATTGTAAAAGGCATAGCTACTTTGAATATAATCAGGCATTAGATAATGTGTAGTAAAAAGCATTTTATGAGCCATAGTTAAGTGTGTTCCCAAAAACTCCTTATTTTGTGCAAAATATTGTGACGTTCAGTTAAGAGCGATGCCATAACAGTTGTTCTGTGCGTGTAAGAAATCTTTCTACATGTCTCCGTGTAACTCAGCTCACACCAGTCTAAATATTTGATGCAATATTTTACAGTTTGAGGCTTAACATTAGTTTTAAATTCCCTAAACTAATAATTGAATCTTTAAAACTCACTAAACAAAACAGTTACCCAAGTGGAAAACATCTTAAAAGCATTCTGAAGCTGGGAATAAAGCTTTATTAAATACAACTGTTCTGACACGATGGATGTACTTAACATAACACCTATGGGCTTGCACTATTACTGCTCCCTCGAACAATTCCCTAAGTAGAAATATATAATTTAGCACACCAAGGTTTCTTAAAATATAATAATGTCTTACAAGTTTGTCAGTGTCTATCAGCTCTAGCTAAGCTCTTAGTGGGAAGCACCTCTGTCTTCAACAAAAACAATGTAATTGAATCTAGAAGGTTGTTTTAGTGAATTTATGAAAACTATTTAAGACATAAAGCCTAGTGTCTGGAAAAATCTGTTACTGACTTCCATACACCAGGGTCCTCAGCAAATTGAGCAGAAAGGTTTGGTACGGAATAGTGAAAAGTACAAAGTATAAGCAATTTAATATCAGTTTCAGTTGGGTCTTTTCAGTTCACATATTATATCAGAAAAGTTTGCCTGAAGAAAGTTTTCATTAAGGACATTTCAAAGAAAAATACTTTCAGGCAGAGAATTTTCTCAAGTAAAATAAATCTTCAGTCACATACAAGTGGTTTAGATATAGGAGAAGCTAGTCACAACAGCAAATCCTGCATTCAACAGAAAGACAAGTCATCAAAAGGTCTAGGTAGACACCACAAAGAAAAATAAATTCTATGATGGGAACAATCTGTCCACACTTGCTTTATACAAGGAGAAATTTTTCATGTGAGTATCAATAATCCACATTCACAGACAGCTTGACATTGTCTTCATAACTTCTGTCAGTTTTGACTCAGGACAAGAGAAGAAGAAGCAGGGTTCACTTTGGGCCAGCAGCACAAGGGCTCCACATCCACAAGGGTTTGCCATCCCCACCGTCTCCATTTTTAGCTCATTGGATTTTAGCTACTTTTAGGTGAGAGGGACATAGTTTTCCCTTTACTGTCAGATGTGTCCTTGTGGAAACCTTTTCCTCCTTCCTTTCTTTGCCTTCCTTTCAGGAGTATCTCTAAACCCCATCCACCTTGTCTAGCAGCAGGATTGCCCAAGTATCACATTGTGTTATGGGTCAATGACCAAATCTGCTAAGGGCAGTGAGTAAAGGATGTCTGTCTATGACAAACCCATGCTGTCCTGCCCTTGCTCTCCCCTTCCTACTGGAGAAGACACTTGGACTATAAGCAATGATTCTGGAGACAGTTAAGGACTGGGGGAGTAACGTCCCTCATGCAGGACAGATTGTGAAAGTATGCTTGTCTTGAATAAATAAATTTGATGCTCAGAGATGTTTAACACACATGCAGTCTCGTTAAACCACACTCTTAAATCTTGTGTCTTTCTTCACCATATGCGACATGGTTTTTCTCTTTGAAACTATTAAGGGAAGTTGACCTTTTGAGCTTACATGCATTCCCTCTGTTGAGTTTTTAGACTCATCCTACCGTGTCACTGCTTTCCCGAGGACGACCATGGTATATAAATAGCCAAGATCAAAAGAGGATTCTTCTGATCTAATTGGCAATTTGTCTTCTTTGATTATATGATAAAATGGTAACTCATATATATTTGCTACCTCAACTTTAGCAGAGTTGAAAGTAGTAAGCTATGAGCCACTACGATGATCAAAGGCTGAAGCACCTTCCTTGCAAGGAGGGGCTGAGAGATCTGGGTCTGTTCAGCCTGTGGGGGAGAGGAAGTGATCTCAAATACTTATAAATATCTAAAAGAGAAGTGTGAAGATGAAGGGACCACACATTTCTTGGTGATGCACAGGGGTAGGAAAAGGGGCAATGGGCATAAATCAGAACACAGAAGATACAATTTAAGAATTTTTCTTTATAGAAAAGTTTTTTTACGATGAGGGTGACAGACTGCCAAGGAACAGGCTGCCTGGAGAGGTGGTGGAATCTTCAACTTGACAGACACTCAAAATCCACCTGGACATGTTTCTGTGTGATCAGCTATAGAAGAGCTGCACTGGCAGGGAGGTTGGACTTGATCTCAAGAGGTCCCTGCCAACCCATAGCATTTTATGATTCAGTGTTGTTTAATGATTTCTAAATGAGCCCTCATTTGAAGACTGGAATAACTGCAAAGTTTGGAAACATCTGGTACTAATCTAATACCTACTCCATTCTGAAAACAGATTAAACACTGCAGCAACGGGTGGTGCAAACACTAGTAAGTCAATTTTAATAAGAGAGGTCAACACCTTCAGCTCCTCATTTTTCTTTCCATAAGTACTAATAAATTCCTCTCAACAGGTGTGGGTTTAGGATCTATAATTACATTGTTCTCAAGAAAATTCTAGTAGTTACATGTTAAAAATATCTTTTAAAAGGAAAAAACTTCCAATGCTTGAAATGTCACCCCTGACTTTCTCTACTGTTTTCTTTTTACAAGTATTGTTTATGTCAAGACTATTCACAAGGATCAGACTGGAAGTACCACACGTTGCTTACTACTTCTGTAGAAACAAAAGTCTTTCCTAGATTTACTGCAGTTTTTGTCCAGCATAATCTTAACCTTGGTGTTAACTAGCACAAAAATTCAGTTTCTTTTTGCATTCAATCAATACACATCCTTATTTCTACAAAGCAGTTCTACTTAACTGCTGGTGGCTCTCAAATGTTCGTTCTACCTGATTAAATGACTACTGAGGGAGGGAAACTACAGCCTAAGACATAGTAAAGAGAAAAAACACAAGAGTGGAGCCTCACTACAGTCTGCCAGGACACTCCCTCTAAAGAACCTGCAGCAACCCCGGCCACCAGTATAGGTTGGGGAACTGACCCAGTAGAGATCAGCGTAGGAGACAGAGACCTGGAGATCCTGGTGGAGAGCAGGATGACAAGAAGCGAGCAATGTACCATTGTGTTCAAAAAGGTCCAAGGCATCCTGGGATGCATCAGAAGGGGACTGGTTAGCAGATCAAGAGAGGTCCTACTCTCCCTCTACTCTGCCCTGGTGAGACCACATCTGCAATATTGTGTCCAGTTCCTGGCTCCTCATTTTAAGAGGGATATAGAGAGAGTCCAGTGCAGAGCCACAAAAATAATGAAGGAAATGGAACATCTCCTTGATGAAGAAAGGCTGAGGAAGCTGGGTCTCTTTAGCTGGGAGAAACATAGACTGAGGGGTGACCTCATTAATGTTTATAAATATGGGAAGGGTGAGTGTCATGAGGATGGACTCCGGCTCTTCTTATTATCATCTAATGATAGGAACAGGCTTCCCAGGGAGATTGTGGAGTCTCCTTCTCTGTAGATGTGAAAACCCACCTGGACTTGTTCCTGTGCAACTTTGTCTTGATCAGTGTGATCCTGCTCTGGCAGGGGGATAGGACTAGATAATCTTTCAAGGTCCCTTCCACAATGTTCTGTGATTTTCTTTTCAGGTTATTTCACTACTTGATATGCTGCAGGTTTAATTTTTATATTCATTTGTTATTCTTAATTTTCCTTGTAACCACATAGTGTCTGGGACAAATTTCTTGACTTTTGAATACTTCATACTTTAGTGTTCTTGTTTGAGCACAACCTAGGTGAAAGGTGCTTTAAAAACCTTTAAGCCAAGACATTTTCCTATGCCTTTTACTCTCATTGAAGCCTTTTCTATGTCTGCTTCATGAGCTATTTCTACAGAAATCCTGGGGGTTATTTATTGTTGAAATAAGAAATAACAAAGCAAACACACTCAAGGGAGTATTCGATTTAACAATCGGGGAAAAAAGGAAAACAGTAATGTCTGAATCAATAAAGAAATACTTTGTCCTCCATCGTGCTGTGCAGGGCATGGAAGGTCCAGTACAGAAGCAAATAAGCTAACTGTTATTATTCTGCAGGGACAGGAGTCTAAATAATCCCTTATTCCCGTTGCCTGCGACACTGAGCTGATTATGGCTGAGAGGTGGTTCTGCAGGATGGGCACAAATAACAGAAGAGGGCATTTTCACAGCAAATCATGAGAATACATGAAAATTTCAGATCCCTGGAGGGTCTGTTGAAGAAGGCAGCCCAATCCAGTCACAGTCTTGGACAGAGGGGGAACACATTAGCTACAGAGCAACAGGGGTATCCTAGGATTGGGTAGCCTCTCGCAGGGAAAGCGTAAGGCAGCTTTCCACATATTTCTGTAACACTTCCAGCCAGAAGCAGACTACTGCTTGGTATTGCAGCCCACCAATGGAATAAAAAATAGGTTTGCTCTCCCGTGCAGGATACATTTGTCCAGCAATGCCAAGTGACACAGCAGACACTCTGCATGCGCTGACCTGTAGTATCTAGCCACCTTCATCTGCATTTTGTCAAGTCCTCTCTGAATATCGAACTACTTCAACACGCAGTATATTACTCTAGCCTACATTGCTGCCCACTGCCCCAGCTGTTAGTCAAAGCCTACGTCAAGACTCCTACCTGCTGTCTTAAAATCAGGTGATCTTATCAGAAATGTCACTCTAAGAGTTTGGATTGCTGGGGAAACTATGTGCTCCAAATAATTTAAAACTTTTTTTCCTGTCCTAAATTTTCTCTCTTGGACTCAAATATTTCCTCTGTAGAAATTTCTCTAGATCCTGTCCTACATTCTTTTAGCACAGCTGGGTATCTGCTTTCTGACCAGGAGGTCTTTTTAGTTCTAAGAGCCTTTTACTGACTACTTGCTGTAGAACTACACAGTTCTTTGTTTATTTATTAATTATGAATAATTAGAGAGGATACTCCCAGGAGAAAGACCTGTTTTTTCCAACGTGGGTATTTTAAGAACATTCATTTTTATATAAGACCCACTAAGTCATCCTCATTCAATGAATTTTTAATTCATTTGAACCTTGGGTACATTTGTAAATGACTATTGTAGGCATGTTTAGAAGGACAACTTAAAACAAAACACAAGACAATTGAATTAAAGAAAGACAAGTAAATCCACCTAGAAACACATTTCATTAAAATCTAAGTAAGAAAATGAAAACATAGGGTTTTAAAAAGTCTTATTGATGTATAGTTTTCCCGATACCTACATACCACTTGTGTCCTGAAGAAAATATACAAGTTTTCCTCCATTTTACTTACACATATATTAAAAAGTTGTTTTCAAAACAGAACCTTCCTGGTTTTTTTTCAACTATACTGATATAATGGTATTAGTATTGATTTAGCTTACTTTTTAAATTATTTTGCACTTATATGCCAGGTCATAGGAGTTGTCAGCATGAATCACATTATGGCACAATAGCTGACGTAACAGTAACAGAAAAGGCATCCTCTTCCCTTTAATACAGGCCACCTCATCAGGATGGGGAAGTTGAAGAGGTTTCCACAAGCAGTTGAAAGTAACCTCTCAACCACAGGCCTTGGTCATTATGGGGGACTTCAATCTCCAGTGTATTGATGATAATGTTTTGACTCATGTGGTGAAGGAGCCAAAAAGGAGAGGTGTTCTGCTGGACTGGTACTGGCAAACAGGGGACTGGAAGAAGGTGCTAAGGTTCGGGGTAGCCTGAACTGTAGTGATCATGAGAAGACAGTTTAGAACCAAGAGCATTAGACACAGTAAAAAGCAAGATCACAGCTCTGGACATTAGAAGGGTTAACTTTAATCACTTCAAGAAGCTGCTTGAAAAAATACCATGGGCTAGAACTCTATAAAGAAAGGGTCTCAAGAAAGATGGTTTTCAAAAAACGCTTCCTCCAAGCTCAGGACCAATGCATTCCTAGAAGCAAGAAATCAGGAGAGGCAAGCAGGAGACCCGCATGGCTGAGCAGGGAGCTTCTGAATAAACTTAAGAGGAAGATGATATACTGTTGGCAGGATTACTAAATTATTCTTAAAACAAAGACATTTACTCATATTTTGTTAAGGGCCACAATAAAAATTAGTTTCGTTTTGCAAACCAAATACACCTGAATTGAAACGTATTGTCTCCCAGGAAATTTTGTGGAGAATCACTCACCTGGTATAAACTAAACACTTCAGTGTCGCAAATCAGGAAGAAATGCCACCAGCATTGTATGGCTGATGTATAAGGGGCCCATTTTGACTGATATTTCTATCTTGCTATTTATACAGAACTATTTTTCTGATAGATTTGGTCAAGTGGATTTACTAAAGAGCTAGGTACGAGGAGTTTATTTTGGGAGTACCCCACTCATACCACACTCTGCTACAGGTGCCAAAAGCGTTATGGCTCCTAGAAGGAATTCAGACAGATTTCTGCAGACTGGGCGGTTTGGGAAATATATATATATATATACACACACACACACTTTTCATGATCTTCCACTTTAGAGGAAGCCTTTAGGCAGCTGTATGTTTGTGTCTGGAAATATGAGGCGATTATAAATAAATAAAAGAGGATCTGAAGCATTTATCTGTAAAATAATTGGGGGGAAATAATTGATATTAATATTTAAATTCTATCTGAGATGTAATCGCACACTTCACTATATTACTCAGCAAATATCTGAAAGCCAAGTACCTTTCACAAGACTGCAAAGTTGTAAAAGAAGAAAAATACCTTTTTTTTTTTTGGCATAAATACATAAACCAAAAGACAGAGTGAGGTTTATATCTCTGACAAGAATCAGAGACTAATGGGTCAAGGTCAACAGAGCTGCAAAATCCCTCAGGGAGAAATCCAACTCATTTTACTTTAATTGACTAATTACTTAGGTGTTTAATCTACATAGTCATCCCAGCTCTCTTTATAGTCAATGGAGGGAGCAAGGCAACCTCAGAAGGAGTTTGTACTGAAAGGAAGCTAAAAGACCAGCTGCCAAAACTACTTGTCCACTGATTATAAGGATGCTTAAATGATGGTTTCAGGTAAGGTTATAACTTCTGGACAAGAATCAATTGAATAGATCCCACTCATTATGACTCCTTTCATGTCTAGTGCTCTCTTATCCACTTAAAGAAGGGTTGCCTGCAGGTCCTGTTGCAGAATCTGACCTTACTCTTACAACATGGGACTCTTTAGAATGCATTAGGTGAGATTCAGTCCAAGGTAGAGTCCATGCCTCAGTGCCTGCATCTCCCTAATCTAAAAAGAAAATCTTAGTCGTTATTCCTTATGGGAGTGATACACAGCATCTCACGAACAGAAAAGCCAATGCACGTTTCGAATACAGTCTCAAAAGGAGATCATTATGTATATCATTTTGTATAAACATAGTCGTCAAGGGAATTTAGAATAGATTTGTACCAACATTTTAATAAGTTTCATAAGAAAGAGGTTCATCAAATAAAAATAATGAATGATGGAATTAAAGAACCACTGAAAATTGCTAATGTGTTTAATCATCTCAACATCTATATTTATGTATGACAAATTTGGATGATATAGTGGGTGTAATTCCGTTTTGAGTCTCTGAGCAGGGATTGCATTTCAATACTCAGCAAAGCCAGAGCTCGCTTCCTCTACAGGCAGACAGAAAGCAGAACTTCATGACCATTTGTGTGAGGGCACTTGAAAGCTTCTCTGACATCAAGGTATTCAGTTTATCCACTAGAAAAAAGCCATAAGTGACCTAAACCAAAAAGATTAGGGCTCTGTGAAGTGAATGCATAACAAACCTGTAAGGTGTAATCAATGCTGACAGTTTTTGATGAGCTGAAGCCACAACTAAGTGGCTTGTCCATTAATCTAGTCACTCACCTATGCTCACAAGTGCCAAATCCAAGAACATGCACAAAAAGGACCTAGGCAAACAGTTAGCTCAATCTGTGCCATAAACATGAAGACTATCTGATCAGTTGCCTCAGAGCACTGAGGATTTCTAAGGACGAAACCAAGACTATAATTTCTGGCCTTGGTGTTTACTGCATGATTATAACTTTTGTTTGCTTTGACCCAGAGTATCACATCTCTCCATCTTAAGCAGGACTACTGTACAGGAGTCCCCAACATGAGGATATAGATGCATTGGAGCAGGTCAAGAGGAGGGCCACAAAGATGATCAGAGGTACAGAGAAGCTCTCCTTCAGGGAGAAGCTGAGACAGTTGAGTTTGTTTATTCTGAAGAAGAGAAACCTGTGAGAAGGCATTTTTCTGGCCTTTCAGTATCTGAAGAAAGGGACTTTTTACAAGGATTTGTAATCATAGAATCATTAGGGATTGGAAGGGATCTTGATCATAGCACAAAGTATGACAGCTTATAACTGACAGAGGAAAAACTTAAGTTTGAAATTAGGAAGGACTTCTTCACTATGTGACTGACCAGAAGCACCATCTTGGGCATTAGCATGAGCCCTATCTCTAGGTCTCTAGGCCTGTGTGAGGGATGACTCACATTCCCTCCCTCCAAAATACTTGCACAAGTACAAACCATTTTTTTCAGACAGAAATACACCTGCAGACACCGCAGTGCAGCTGGACTGTTAAAACCCTTGTTTGGCAACCACAAATGAAAACTTCCAACAGGAAAAGTAAAAAAGATAGCATTTCTAAGGAAATACTACCTTTCTGGCAAACTTTACCCTAAGGCATCCTTCTCTTTTTCAGGTGATGGTCTTCCTTGGCTAATGACATTCCCTGGTATAGGCAGCTCGCCCTTGCACCTAGCTGCAGGAGGAGAGGTGGCAGTTCCAGAATCTCCAACAAAACTTTTGCCTCTTCTGCCTAAAAATAATCCAAAAGTAAAAAATAAAAATATAATATAAAAATAATCTTGGGGTGAGCAAAGGCAGGAGAGTCTGCAAGTAGAAATCTTGAGCTGAAATCCCGGACACATCAAAAGCAACAAGGCTTTGTGATGTCCCTATTTATAACTGACCATATGGCAATTGATTTCCTGTTGCTCACACAGGGTGTCTCTGTTCTTCTTCCTACCTTGCTTTTCTGCCAGGTTTATTTATACTTTTCTCCAGCTCTGTAGCCAAACCAAGTTAATAGGTTCTCATATTACATAAATGAAATAACTAAAATAATAAAGAAAGGAAGAATATGATGCTCTGATACACCGTGCATCTCTCTCTCTCTGAGGAAGTTGTGAAACATAATTGCTATTCTTGCACAAGTAAGGAAGACTCTACTTTTTCCGCTCTACGTGGGATTGAAGAGCAATGTTGTTTTTACCTGTGTTACTGTTCAAGTGCTCGTTCTTACCCAAAATTTTACATAACTTTCCATTGAAGCTGACATCTCAGTCTGAAATACACTTAACACACCCAAAACCAAAAGAAATCAACTTAAATGCCTGCCAGTTTTGCAACTGCATGATGAAAGAAATAACAAATTAAATTTTTTTTTTATTGAACGTTATACTATATTAGTCCATTTGGAATAAAGAACTGAAGAGCCAAAAAGGCCTTTCCAGTCAATGATCTAAGATGAAGAGATGCCTGGGGGAAAGAGAAAAATTTGGAGCGTAGGAAATGAAAAACAATTAGAAGAATTAAAATAATTGTATTTTCCATGAGGGGAAAATAGAGATATGGGATAAATGACTAAGATGTGTTTCTAGAACAAACAGTGTAGCTTTCAAATGACAATAATGGGGATTCAAGTAGAGCTGTGAGGAAATCTGTGTGGTGAGCATAAGCTCAACTTAAAAAAAATTTCTAATCACAAATTTGATGAACCTAGGGAGAGGTTAATTAAAGCTAGTGGAAACAAAGAGGGTAAGGGCAAAGCCTACTGCAGCAGTTCCCTCCACCCTCTCAAATTTCCAACAACTGGAAACAAAAGACAGATAGCAGCGAGGGAGGTAATGAGTGAGCATGGAAGAGAGGGGAAAACAACTTTATCTTGTTCCTTTGTCCTACACTTAACCCGTCTCCAAACAAGACTAAGTGATTCAACCTGCACAGGGCATCCGTGAACGCAAACCACTCTATAAACCACAATTCCTCTCAAAACATGGTGTTGATTTGCTAATTAGTAAGACAATAAACATTTCCGACAGATGAAATATGTTATTTGATTTGCACATAATAGACTAGATGAAGTAGCATATATGCAGTCTCTTTCTCTCCAGGGCTGAAGCTCAATCCTTTGTTCAAGTCCCTAAACACTAAAACCAGGCTGAGAATCAAAAGACCAGCATCCTACCCTGTAGGGTCTTAGTGCGTAGGACAGTTTCCTTCAAAACCATTTGTTTACCTGTAGATCAAAAAAGTGTGGTACTCATGTCTTTTCATAACATGCAGTAAAACCAACTTCTGGAGAGATTTGAAAAAAAATAGCCTAAAGAATGATCTGTCACTGTCTAATGCAGGTTGCCACCTTTGAAAGTACTCAGTCTTGCTCACCTTTTAAAGCTGAAACACTGTCCTATCACACAGCAGACCTCACCCAGGTATCAGTGTCACAGGTCTTTCTCTACAAGGACACGAGTCAGAATAATCTGAAATACTACGTACAAGAGCGGTTGCAGAAATAACTAAGGCTCGTCTTGGAGACCAGATTGCCCAAATTCCCATGGGTTTCATAATACTAAACCCTTTTTGCTGACAGAAGTTGTATCTGAACTGCCAAATATCAAAATACATTAAAACCACGCCTGTACACCACAAAGTTTAGTGCTAAGAGCCCAGCCTCACTAATGCACATCTGGCTACTCTAGACTAGCACTTTGCATACTCTAGAGGAACACAGACTGCCAAGGAATCATAGAATCATTAGGGATTGGAAGGGACCTCAAAAGATCATCTAGTCCAATCCCCCTGCCACAGCAGGATCACCTAGACCAAGTCATACAGTCAGCCAGGGTTAGAAGGGACTACAGGATCATCCAGTTCCAACTCCCCTGCCATGGGCAGGGACACCCCACCCTAGATTCGGCTGGCCAGAGCCTTATACAGCCCGGGCTTAAACACCTCCAAGGACGGGGCCTCCACCACCTCCCTGGGCAACCCATTCCAGGCTCTCACCACTCTCACGGTAAAGAACTTCCTCCTAACATCCACTCTAAATCTACCCATCTCCAGCTTTGCTCCATTCCCCCTCGTCCTGTCACTACCTGACATCCTAAAAGTCTCTCCCCAGCCTTTTTGTAGGATCCTGCATAAAGTCTCATCTTCATGTTTCACAGTCCTATGTATGTTACTGCAAGTTTCTTCACCACCTACTTATTAGTCTTTCACTGTCAGCTCATTATTATCACAATTAAGACAGAGATCAGAGCAGTTAATTAGCTGATAGCTTGTTCACCATGGCTTCAATAGTATTGTTAGCTTTCTGGCTTCAGGTTATTGTGTTTACCATTTCATGCTGACAGGATTGGTACTCACTTTAAAAATTCTATTTGTAAAGTCCAAAATCAGAAAGCATTAAAACACCGAGGAAATCACAGAGCATGTGCTTATACTTCAACATTTTAAAGCCACTTTTATAACTTTTGAATACCACATTAATTATTCTGACTGCTTTAGAAAAAGAATATAAGGATCAAGAGCCTAGATCCAGAGTAGCAAAGCAGAAGGCTCTGCTGTCTTTTTCCAGTCTTAAGATTGATTGCATTTTCATAAAGATTTTTATGCTCCATTCACCCTACAACCCTTCACTTCACCTCTTTAGCCTGAGAGTTTTAATACATGACTCATTCTTCCTAATTCAGCACTGCCAGCTTTCTTTTGGTACATAATATTTCAATATTTAATGTAGTATAACAGAACTTCCACTAGCCAATTTGTTTAGTCATAGCCCCGTCTTTGCTTACCATGCAAGTTTTGGCTTTTATTGACGTCATCTGGAATGTGTTCCCTGCTCTGGCTCATGCTGTGTTGCTTTGTGCTGGACATCTCAAACAAGGTGTACTTTATTTATAAAATGCTGGAACAACCTACTATAAACCAAACACTGCAAGCACCAAGTTTGCACTTTATTTGAAGTTTACCAATAACTCTAAAGTCAGCTGCACCAACTCCCCAAACCATTCATTTCAGTAAGGACTATCTTGAGAGCGCAGACCTAATCCAGCAGCATGCACAGGACCCGAGCGAGAGAAGCTTCACTCTCCTTTTTTTCTCCAGATCCACACTACCATATCACCAACAATGTAGGCCTCAGGCAGTCCCTCAGATCTTTTCTTCTCTTTCAGAAACAGTGCTCCTTAGGACTCCCCTTTTCCTTGAGTACTCCATATCTCTTTCAAATTACTTGTTTTTGTGCTGATAGTTTGTTTTTTAAAGAAAAGTCTCAAGTTGTTGTAGGCATACCTGTAAGTGTCATTAAAAACGTTGATGCTGCTCCCCTGAAGATGTCAATGAAGATGAAAACACAGTGTTGATTCCTGCAGTACGATGTTGCTCCCTCATTTAAAAAAAACTCTTAAAATGTTGCATCATGGAAGGCAAAGACAGCACATCCTGTGGTGCACCCATTCTGTATGTCCAGGATTCTGAAGAAAAGCTAGAAGACTCTCTCAACTTCATTACAGTGGTCAGATGGCCAAGTGTCACTACCCTAAGGGAGTTTCACCTGTTTTAATTGCTTGTTAGTCACCTCACCTGCCTTCAGCTGCTAGAAGAATTTTATTGTAATTAAGATTGGCATGGTTACTTCATTCCAAACAAATTGTATATTACCCTACCACTTTAATTAACTGAGTGTGCTATGTCCTCAGTTTTAAAAAAACTCAGAGAGATGTAATCATAATCTAAAGATTCTGTTCATTAAAAAGGGCTGGGTTGTGATCTGATTAGCCTAAATTGGGCCAAATTCAAATACATTGAAAAATATCACTTGAGTTCACAGTTTTTTCTTTCTCTCTACACTCCATTGTTTTCTGTACCCCAGTAGAGAATCATAGAATCATAAAGTGTTCTAGGCTGGAAGAGGCCTCTAGAGGTTGGACCTCTGCCTAGGTCAGGCCACTCAGAGCCTCATCAAGCCTGACTTTAAATGACTGAAGGGATGGGGTCCCCACCACCTCCCTGGGCAGCCCATTCCACCATGTTGAAGAACTTTCTTCTAATATCCAGCCTAAATCTATCATTTCCCAGCTTGAACCCACTGCTCCTTGTTCTATCTGTACAAATCCTCTTGAAAAGACCTTCCCCTGCCTTCCTCTAGGCCCCCCTCAGGTACTGGACCCTGAAATTTTTAAACAAATTTCTTCTCCCTCCCCTCCAAAAGGCAAAATGTCATTGGATGTCATTTACAAGCTGAAGCACTAAACACAGGCTTTAGTAATTGTCTGTGAGCATAGTATAATTTTTATATATCCATTATTAAGTGAGTGTAAACTAGAAGTGTTTGCAAACTGAATTCTGGATGCATTTGTAAAAGTCATTCCTGATGAAGCTTGGCCCCAAAGAGCTAAAGAATAAGGATTAAATCTTGATCTTGCGAAACTACCAGCAAGGCTCTTCTTCAGTTCAGTTGGGTCAGAATTTAACCCTAAGTCATATGACAGAATTTTAGCTTCGGTTTGAGGAGAAAATGGATTAACTGTCACATACCAGACAGAAGAACATAAAGCAAATTAATCTGTAAGCAGAAAACAAGCCACAGGGAACATCACCATCACACACAGCTCCATACATCACAAGACCTTCTGTTCAGTATCTAAGCTGTGAAGGTGTCTCTTTCTCCCTCCAATTCCATTGTCTAGAAGCTTCCTTTGAACCAGCTTCATGAGATAACTTTGCTACCAACATCTTTACCATGAAGGAAATCCAACTGCAGCCACTTCCTGATCCTTGATTAATTAGCACACTGTTCCGCATACTCACAGTATGTATTTACATGTAGAAGCGGCCTATGGCCAAAGTGTATGAAGCTGAAAAATCCTCACCAGTAATAAAACCAGTTAGGGTAATGGAGCCTTTCAAAAAAGGAAAACCATTTCATTTTCACTTTACAATTTATTTCAAAATGGAACTTTTGAATGTGAATAAATACTAGAACTGTCTTAAAGATTTGCACATCTGATTAAGAAACTTTAAAAGAAAGCTTTGCACTATTCAAACTATGAAAAGACTTAAGCCCAAAATTTCCCAATCCACCTCGAACACCACTGCAAAATGGTTTTAAAGAGCTAACTGACGTATCTCTGAATAGACTGCCCTGGAACACCATAAATCAGAAACTTCCCGATACTCTTAATAAAGATGAAAATCAAAACTAAACCTGTATGCCACTCTGGTAAGGCAATAAACTTCTAAGAGAAGGGTGAATGCCACAGAATTAACTCTTATTTATGGGCTTTCTAAAAGTGAAAACTAGAGTTGGATGATGGCCATAAAATGTCAGTGAAATCTATTAATCAGCAGCATGTGGTAAGGCTGTGGAGCAGCCTCTGCGAGGCTTTATTTTCCTTGGTTTTCACATGTCTTTGTACTCTCTCCTTTCCACGTGCATTAAAACTTGGTGTATACTGAACATTACTGAAATGGATCAAATTCTGTTCTCTCTCTGTTGGCCTTAGCATTCCTGCAAACTAACAAAAATAAATGTGGAACCAGGGAGATTGTTATGACAACTCCCACACTCCATTAAATTCTCTCAGGAAAATACGGAGTGTGATACAACAGAGTGAAGAAAACAGTCTAAAACTAGCACTTGACTACGACTGAATGGTACAGCAAACAGGCAGACACTGAAGCCCAGCAGCACTTACAGGACCGCCCGCTCCACACAGTACTGTGGGAAATGTGCACAGTTACACATCACTGATTCACCAGAAGTTTGATCACCCCTGCACACTTGGTGAGCAGTGAGATGGCATAAGGCAAGGTGAGGCTTTGGGGTCAGCAGAAACCTGTCTTGCCCATGCTGTGGCCTTTGCTGTTTGGCAGAAGGTGTACAGCTGGGAAAAGGCTGGGGGGAACAGGGCTCAGCTCCATCCTTATCCTTGCCGAGACCTCCCTGCACCTGGAGGATCCTCCACAGAGTAGCTGTAAACAGGCCCTAGCTCCTTTGCACCTCTCAGGCAACACAAGGAGATCAAAAGTGGGGCAGGAAATCCAGCTGTGGGGCTCCTGTTCATGCTTAACGTAACTTTTATTCTCTTTTTTTAGTTTTTTTAACAATGACAGGATTTTTAGGACTGGAGATACATCCAAATAGTGTCAGGAAAAGGAAAGGTTTTGATTGTAGCTTGTTATCTGGCACTATCTATTTAGAAATGTCTGAACAAATAACTCCAATGTCAGATGATCTGGTTCTGGCAGACTAAAGAAATACGATTAGATCTGGCTGCCCAGATGTCCCAGTGTTGAGAATAATATTTTTAAGCACGAACTCATGTACTGCTGCTGTCATGTACTTCAATAGACTTATTTTGTTCTCATGGGCTATAAATTGTAATAAAATTGAAACAGATTAATGGTTAAAACTAGTCTTTCTTCTGTCACACATTATTTCAATAGAAAACAAAGGTCTTTACAATTGCAGATGTGAGTTCCTCTTCCGTGCACGAAGCTGCAGGCAAACCTGTACAATCCTTCATATTTTAATTTTTACTTGCTTTCACTCCTTTCCATTTCTACGACTACTGAGACAGCCATGGCTCCTATCGTATACTTTTGGCTCTTTTGCAGTTATTTTTTTGTTGGCAGTTTGTTTCAGGCAAAAAACTCTGTGCACTTGCTATGGTAGTGTTGTGTTCTTGAAGTTCTCGTTTTTATTTACAAAAGCAAATGCTTACACATAAGAGACAAAGCAGATCAGTTCCCTTTTTCCAATTAAAAGATTGATTTGAAATATTATTAGAATATCAGTTTTTCTGAATGTTTGTCTATACTTCTTATGCATTGAGAGCAGAGACCAGCTCAAGATACTGATCAGGGTGTCTCATTTTGACCTAAAACTTCTGCTGTTTAGACCTGAGTTTCAGGTTTATGTGCCCAACAGAACTGAATACCGAGAAAGTGGTTTTGGCAGTAGGTGAGTGAGGCTCTCCAGTAAAGCATTTCAGGCAGATTACTTTCCCCTCAAATTAATACACTTTTGTTTTCTTTTAGAGTTGTTCAGAGGTTCTCATTATTTGCACAGAGGTTTACATAACTGCACCCACTCACTTGATTTCAAAAACTGGGTTTTTTCTGCGTATATGAAAAAAGAAGAAAGTAAATATTTTAATCTCTGATATTTTCTTAATGCCTAGCAAGAAAGTTCAATTACAGCCTTTCTACTTATAAAAATCATACAAAGGCTTCAAGTCTCAGCATGTTCCAACAGTAAAGTGCAAACAATCTTGTGGTTACAAAGGCTACTTTACTGAACCTCATTCCTTCTCTGTCTCCCACCAGCTGAATAAATGAGAGACATATTTAGCAGCTTCAGTAGAAACTATTTTCTCATGCTCCCACTAACAAACCAGGGCAAGAAATGACAGTAGAAGTCACAGTAGAAGTCACAGGATAAGAGCAAAATACACAAAGAAAGAAGTAGATCAAAATTGATAAGGAAGGATGAGAAAAATAGGGGGGAAAATAAACAAGCCAAACCCCTAAACACAGGCAGCAGATTAAATCTGAGAAATATATAGGTAGCAGGCAACAAGATCATTAAAAAAAATTAACACATTACAAACATTTTTAAATGATCTTTTTAAATCAGGGTGCTTTCATTCATAATCATATTAGAGGAATACAGAGTAATGGCAATAATATTTTTTATTAATTTATTTTTTTAAAAAGTTATTCCAGACTGTTCATCCAGCACATGGTAACATAGCACACAGAGAAAACTCCAAAACCAGAAAAAGCCACAATACACTAAACCAGGCACCGACCCGATTAGTAAAAAGCACTTGTTTAGAACAGAAGTTACTAAAGTGTCCCAACTGAGGACTGCATTTCTTCTTAGGTTTTGTTTCAGGTATGAATAGATAAATTAGATAAAACCTTTGCAAAGCACCTCCCAGATGTAGCCTGTGCCAGCTGCACCTTGCAGCCTCAGGAGGATGACTACAGTCTCCCCACCAAAGCTCTCACCTAGGTCTGAGGCAACAGTTTTGGGGAGCACAGCCTCTGGAAGCAACTGGCTGACTTTGTATCCAACAGCTTTACACACATTTGCAAGAATAAAAATTTAGTCAAAAACTAACATCATCCCACAACAGCCCTCAGCAACTGCTGTACAGACGGATGCTGCTATTTGCACTGTGGCCCAAGGAGCTTCTCCAGCAGCAGATTGCTTTCTGGTACTTGATCTTTCTGATGGCAAGGAAGAAAATCACGTCTAACATGTTTGGAATTAGAATGACTGAAGATTTTCACCGAAAGAGTTCACTTAAATATATATACGGATCTCATCCAAAAATGATACAATTCAGGTTTGATTTCTGTGACCTTTACCACAGGCAATAAACTTAGGAAAGCAGACAGGGTGAGCTAGACTTTCCTAATTGCTCCACATACCCACAATTAATCTATAGCCTCATGACCCAGTTTTAATTTGCACAGAAACTACCTCACCACATCAAAGGTAGTGATTCACCTCTCCACTAATCAAAATTTGAAGAGCTACTACCAATCGTAATTAGGGAGCTAAAGCCAATCATCATGCAATTCAGCACTAATTAAACAATATCGTAACAGTTTTCATTCAGCTCACTGAGCGCACCAGGAATTTACCCAGAATGGGTATCATAGATTTTAAGTACTTTTCTAGAAATCTTGCTCCATGTAATTAAACCCCCTCAGTCCCTCAATAACCACAAAATCTAACCCCTTTTCATTGTCATAAAATAAAGAACGGTGTATACTCGTACTCACCTGGTTGATCCTGCTTTTTGATGATTAGGGAAAGAAGGAATACAGTCCAGCTTTGTGCTTCCCAGCAATTCCACGGGTACTTAAAGAAAAGGTGAAATAGCCAACAATATATACAGGTGATATGAATTGGAGTAGGTCTGTTAATTACAGTCAGTTTGAGATTAAAAGCAGATCATAGAATCATAGAGGCACTAGTACTGCTCCTCAATGAGTCTTTCCACTCTGCAGCATTTAAACAGGGTCCTGTTTTAAGCTTTGGTCTGTTGATATCTTGAAAAAACAGTGATAAACCGAGGTTCAGCAGCTTTTCATATTCTGGTGAAATAGGTTTGGGTAAAAGAGACAAAGACCAAATCCTTCAATAAAGACTTCAATAAATTGACCAAAGCCCACCTTAGGACACAGCACCTTAAGATCTGTCTCTGGTGATGTAAGTATGCATAAAGCTAAGATAAAACTCCTATCAATCATTTAAAAGATGTAACAAAAATTTTGATAGTAAAAAATAAAATCATACTAAAGACAGGAAAGGAAATGAGCTGTTGTTTCATTTTTCTTTGTCACCAACAATCAGCATGTACTTTAGTAACAATCTTGCTATAACTTATTATTATCTGCTTAGGACCACACTGGGGGTAATGGGAGATGCTGCAAATCAAGTGAAAGAAAACAGACTGGTTTTATGTGGGGATGCTCCTTCCTTTAGGTATTCACAAGGTACAAGTCTATGAATGCCATACAGGCAAGTGGGGTAAAGGACTTCTTTGGGACAAAAGAACTTAAAAGTAAACCAAACAGGATTTCCAACCAGAGCATCTTCATGTGGTCTCAGCCCTGGAGGTGCTGCTGGTTAGCTGACCAAGCACAGCACACCACAAATACCGTTAAGACAAAACAGTTGTGTGAGCAACATGTAAGGACTTCAGCAGATCACAAACGGTGTGTTTCAGACCCAAGTTAAGATCTGTTTGGACCTAAGACTCTCTTAACTATGCAATCATTAAATCTGCCAAATGCTTAGCTGCTGTTGCCACTAGGGCAACTGTAAGGGTCCATGTTCTGCAGTCTCTTCTTTTTACAAGCCCTTCCTCTCTCGGTACTTCACATTCCATAAAAGATGGCATGGATTATATGGATCAGAGCTCCAGGACAGGTGGGAATGGCATTGGAGCTGAAAGCAAACCAATACAGAGGGACAAGACATAAGCAGACATGAGCTTCAAAGTCTATCTTCATGTCACCATTTGTTTCCTAAAGAAAGAAAGAAACAGTGACAGTGCTTTGCTTCCAATAGGTCTATTTCACGGGCATGCCATGCTTTACAAACCTTGTCAATGTGTAAAAAAGCAGAAACTGTCAGAAACAGGCACAAGACACCACACGTGTGCCCAAGATAACACTTCACAGTGTGTTTTGGGTTTTATCCCCTGTGTCCATTTGTCATTATTGTCCGTTTCTAAGCCGGTGGTAGGTTGCTACATAGCATGATGCTATCCCTGCCGTCTCTTTCTTTTCTCCTAGGGTTATGAACAGTGTTTCCTCATATTTTTTTAATTAAAAGTCTTTTATCATTTCTGGTAATGTAGGCAAACTTCTTCCTAACACCGCCATGTACTATTCATAGTGGAACAGTCAGTGCTTTTCAATTTCTACTGTTCCAGCTCTCTTTTATAGCAGAGAACTCTGGATTTAATTAGGACCCACATTCGTTTTGTTTTCTGACTGTAATCAACCACCATAAATAACCTCACTGCTTCTGAGTGGTTTCTGATCTGTGCTCTGAGGTTTCTTGTGTTTAGTGGAGACTTATGTTTGTAAGACTTAGGAGAAAGGTTCCATTGGATCCCTTGTCAGAAGCTTAGTGTCACGTTTGCTCATTAACAAGCATGGCAATTTTGTTCTGGTGGCCTAGACTGCAAAGCAGTCTGCAGCAAGATGTTGATGTGGTGGTGTAGTTTGAGCCTGCCAGGGCTTCAGCACTGGTGATGGGGGTTGCTAGTGCAACCCTGGTTAGAAGTTTCACAAAGATAGAACATCCTCCTCCCCCACACCCAGCTCCAGCTACTCACCTGCAGCTGTCAGTTTGAACCAGCTACCACCTCTGCAAATAAATGTATTTTTGGGAGGGGAAAAATCTGTGGGGTGAGCTTCCTGTTGGTTTTGGACTTTTATTCGGAGGCCACTGGGTTGAGCACATCATGGCAAATATTTTCACTCTGGGGGTGTTGTGACAGGAGAGAGACTGAGCCTGTGGAGACCCCAGAGCTCAGTGGAAAAGGGTCTCTGCAAAACCATGGTCAGGTACATAGAGAAAGAGAATCCCATCATCAGGCTATGGAATGCTGGAATGCTGGAACTGGGCCTGAGGGCAGGAGATGTATCCTGAAAGAGACCGTCACTCTGAGTAAGAACAGGGAAGACTGTCTGCAGAAGTGCTGGCCAGAGAAAACTCGTGGAGGAGTTGCTCCCTGTGTGTGGGGATGCCCTGTTGCTAAAAAGGAAAGGTGTCAGGGGTTTTTCCCCTGAGAGAAAGGAGATGTCAGAGCCAGGCTCAGGCACGTAGGAGCCACGTGCGTCTCTCTTTGTATGTTGGTGAGGGGTTTTTTCTCTTGTTTAAATTAAGTGTTTTGGTTTTCCTGAAATTAAGCCTGTCTTTTTGCGTGTTAACCACATGCGTCCAGGGAACCCTTGCTGGTCTTTGTTTCGGCTCCCAAGCGTTTTGGTAATTAGGGAGAGTTAGTCCCAGGTCTGGTCAGCATGGCCACCTGGTGACATGTGTTACTCTAATCCAACCTCCTGTAAACTGTCTTGTACAGGATACATTTTTTAACAGATTTACACAATAAACAACTTTCAAATATGCAAAACAGATTGAACATTTACGTTCTTTGGTGTCAGATTGCCATGTCATATACTGATTTGAGGTGGAGGCTCAAGTATCATAAGAAGCACTAGGATTAGGAGCCTAACCTAGCAGCTATTTTTGTGTTCACAAGATTATATAACAATCACCTTCTTGTCTACATCCACCACAAATGTGAATTGACAGCAGTGATACACACACCCAAAACATGAGGTTAGACTTTTGATGCCTAGCTGGCTACAACGCTAGATTGGCCATACAGTAGCCAATAAAACCATATGTTTACATTTTGTCCCACTCATAGTCACTGAGCTATGTCTCGCCGACTTCTGAAAATTCCTGGGACACCAGAAACCTATTGAAGACACAACAAACACACATGGAGATGTGATTCTCGTTTGTTCGAGATGATCTGCCCCCACAGAGAAGTATACAAGCACATTCCCCTTTATTTTCAAAAGCGACGGTCTGGTGGAGGCCTGTATTTCTGAGTGCCAAAAGGGTTCCAGGAACAGCTGAGTGCTTCTTACTCTACAGTCACAGTGTGTGATTGCAACGGGCAGGGAGCTCTCATCCCCTTCTCCCTTGAGCTCCTTTAATAAAATGTGTCTCTAAATTTTGTGCCCTTTCATGCCTGATGTGGTGAGGAAACAAAGCACATGTTAAACATTAAAAAATAATGGAAACCACTGAAAAGTTACACTTTACTTTGGAAAATCAAGATTGGTTTTTTCAATCATCACTCAAAGAGGGAGAAAGAAAAACCAAAGACAAGACTTAAATATAAAGGAACTTAGAACTGCGTGAATCAACGTTTGTTACATAAGTCAATTTTTCAAATAAGTCATCCTCCGCAATAATGACGCAGAAGACGCAACCCCGATTCCATAAGACCCCATATGTTTTTGCTATTCTTTGTGTATGTATGCTTTATTTCTTGCATCAGTGAGTCATAAAATGCAGTCAAGGCATTAATTTGAAGCTTGAAAGCTAAAAGGAAAAGAAGCCGGTATGTGTGGTTCTGTAGCCTCAGATTCCTGTATCTAACTACATAACATATTTTCTTTCCACAGGAGGTAGTTATGACAAATTAGAAGTCTGAAAATTTTCTGATGGTGTAAAGGCTCCAGCTGTCACTAGGGAGATAGTGATCAGATTTCATAGCTGCACGGTCCCATGGCACCACTAAGAGTTCCATATGGTCATCCAAATGTTTCAACTAAACCCACGAAAAAATTGCTCCACAGTTTTTGCTTTTAGGAAAATAAAACTCTTTGCAGGAATTTTTCAGAAAGTGCCACCAATAAAACTTTTTTTATATGGTTGTCTGAGAAGAAAAACATTGGTGAAGTCATTCCCTTTGCTTTGCCTTCAAGTGAATAGAAATTGCAGCAGCACAGGATACGTGCCTGACCTCCAATTTTTTAATCTAGCAGAACTTACATAACATGAAGTAGGCTGGAAAGTGGACATGAAATGAATAATTAAGATGTGTATATGTACGTGGTGATAAACAGTAATTTCTTCAAACCACTTCCCTTTTGGTATAAAACCTCTGTTAAATTGTTAATGCTATTACGGCGGACAAAGACTCTCTCATTCATGTCAGGGATGTCAGCATAAGCCTCACACAATAACAAATGACAAATGCATAATTTATTGATTTTTAAATGGCTACATCCTTGGAAGTATTTCTTATAACTAATTTGCTTGGAGACATCTGGCTCCTGAAGATAGCATCTGTTTTAAAGAAGGTCAGCACTATATTTTAAAGTTAAAGGCAGAAGAACATAAACTTTTATCTGCTGTCCTCCTCTGCTGCTTTAGCCTACAAATTTATCTTCACTCCATTCAGTTTACTGAAATTTATATCAAATCAGAAATTGAGCAATCTGTCATTCAGTCTTGAAACAGTGAAAAGCATTTACACACACACTGTGCTATCAAAGACCACAAGGAGAATTTATAGGTTTCAAGTGATTGCATACTGTATGAGAACTGGTTTTAAAAGGAATTGGAGTCAATTGTGTTGATATGGCCATTCCTTAATATTGCTTTTCTGCAAAGGTTACTCAATCTACTGCAATAAAGGGTGCTTGCTTGCCCAGAGTTCGTTTTACTCAGATGTACTGCTTGTGAATGCGAGCCTATGATCTTCTTGCATAAAATCTGCAAACACTGAATGCTGCAATGTTTATTCTGCTATTAGGCCATGAACCATGACTTCTCCCCCAACTATTCTTGTACATACAAAGCCCGATCTTTGCACATCCTTGTTATTTCTGCATTATATTTATGCACACAAATATTCCATGTGACTTCAACCCATGGATCTTTGTTATTTCATCGAGTTCTCATCGAATTTTAGTAGTATTTATTTTTACCCACCTGGTAGCTGGAACAATAAAATATGAATAAATGCTTAAATTAAGCTTGAAGTTTACATTTAAACAGTCAGACACAGATACAAATTATTCAGAAACTGACATTTTAACCCTGTGATGAACAGCTAGGCACCTTTTGCTTTTATATTTCACCTTGCACCATACATAGAATGTTTAATTATTTGAGGATTAATGGAGGTAGTTTATAATTAAGCTGAAGTATGAACTGATGTCATCATCTCAGTATGATGATATACATTTTTATGCCAAAGCACCTGTTGTTTTGGAAGGAAGCAGCTGATATCATTATCGACCCAGCCAGATAGCCTAGTTTCCTGCTGCTTAAAAAATTATCCTAAGGGTTACCTAAGTTGGGGTAATACAGCATTTACTTTTTCATGCCCAGCACAGGAGACAATGCATAAAATGGCTTTATTCTCAGACAAAGGTAGAGGGGGAATTGTGGAGAGGGAATGACACTGAAACAGTTAATTTTTGTGGAAGATGAACCTTGCTATTTTTTTCATGCATGAATATACATGCAAAATTATAGATAACAAATATATAAGTTAATATATGGTTGGACAGGAATCCTTTATATAGCAGAAAGGAAAACATCCTCTGCTTTGCTATGAAAATTTGTCCCATATGATTAACTCTGACCACTGTGTAGTAGAGGTTAATACCAGCTGGGGATTTCTCCTCCTCTAGGTGGTCAGCTGCTGTCCTGTCCCTCATCATTAATGTTATGGAGAAAAGAGGGTGCCAGGGTGAATTTGGAAGGATAAAGTTGTAGCAGAGGTACTCTGTTGCAGAGGGTATTATACAGACATGAGGTCATCACAGAACGCCATGCCAATACGATAAATTAAAGCTGCATGTATGAGGACTAGAAAGCACCGGATTAACAACCAGCCTTGGGAGACACATGCCTCCATCCATCCGAGCAGCACTGTCAGAACATGGAACCAAGCCCAGTGTTTTTAGCGCACCTCCAACTATCAGGCTTTCCTCTGAATTGGGGCATTATGCCAGAGCTGTTCATTTGGGTGGTCGTCAACCTCCATTACTATAAGTAAAGCCGAGATGCTATACTAGCGAATATATCTTTGGGGAATTATTGTCTCTCCCTCGATGACAATTTTATGGTTTTCTCAGTCACATGACAGTACATCCACCAAATGGTGCTTTTGCAATAATCTCTGAGGTGTATTCTGAGTGAGTGCAATATACTCTATTATATAGGACCTGTCATCTATTGTGGTGGTTCTAGTCTGGGGGAAGGGGCTGATGATTGGCTCCTGTGGGCACTGTGATAGCTGCCCCCAGTTCATGTTCAGACCTGCTTCTGGCTAAGCTGAGCCAATCAGTGCCTCTACAATAACCTATTTAAGAGGGGAAGCCTATTGAACAATGACCTGTTGTTCTTGTTGCAACCAAATTTTAGGGGAGCTCTTGATTTTTGGGAGAACAAAGGAGGTGCTATTTGATTCCCAAGTCTGGTGAAAGGGGAAGACATGCCTGAGCAATCATTGGTCTTTAGATCATGGAGAAAGTAGGCAACAATGGCCTTTGGAGGCCACAGAGAGCAGCAGAAGTGCACCTGCAGAACTATAGAGGGAAGCACATGTTAGCAGGCAGTACAGAATTAAAGAGATCGCAACTCTGAAGAACTTACCCAGGCTGGAGTGATCAGGTGCTGGGATGAACCACAGTCCACAGAAAACACCCACACTAGCCAGAGAAAGCTTATGGAGGACTTGTCTCCTGTTGGGGGAGGACACCATGTTGCCAGAAGATGAAAGGACTGAAAGGGCATTTCCCTCCCTCATTTTAGAAGGAAGCATTGTCCAATAAAAAGCAGATTTCCCACCCCTTCACAGCCTCTCATGTTTGAAAGTTCTTACCCCTTAATAATATGAATAAAGATACTTTTGTCAGAATGAATGACCAAAAGAATCCTGTAGTATCTATCCTTACATTTTAAATCCAGTTTTCTCTTGAATGTGTTTTCTGTTGGTTGTTCCACATTTATCTTAGGGAAAGAAGGTTTCTAGAATTTAGGTATTTGGGTCATGCTGGGAAGGCAAGGTTTCTGGGGTTCTTCCTTCTGCATCCAATCTCTATTTTGAAGTTCTCTTATTTAATTTTCATTAACATTTCTGGGTCTTCCTTCCTTTCTCCTGACCTGTTATTATGCACTGTGCACATTTATGATAATACTAAGAGAATCACAGAGTCATAAAGTTGCAGAATGACAGAATGGTAGGAGTTGGAAGGGAATGCTAGTCATCTTCTACTCCGATCCCCTTGCTAAATCAGGGTCACTTGGATATCAGGATCATATCTGGGTGGGGTTTTTAATATGGCCAGAGAAGACCTTCCTGGGCAGCCTGTTCCAATGTTGTCACTCTCAAAGTAAAGATGTTTCTCCTTGTATTTAGATGGAACTTCCTGTGCTCCAGTTTGTGCCCATCACCTCTTTGTTCTGTTGCTGGGCACCACTAGAAAGAGTCTGTCCCCTACCAATCTACTTATCTTCAATAGATAACATTACACATATACTTACTCATTTTATCTCATAACACTGCACTGCAGTTAACGTGGTTGTCTTACACTAACAAGCATTACAAAGTTAGCATTGCTTTTGGGGCTTATATTTCTATTACAATCTGTGCAGTAGATTAAAGAATATTTTTAAGGTATTCTTACTGAGTTTCCCATCCAATGTGAAATAAGGTGCAGTAGCTTCCTGTCAGAGGAACACTGTGGTTTGTAATAAGGCTATGCTAGAGATCAAATTAGTACCCTAATGGGCAGCAATTCAGCATCGTGCTCATTGTGTTGATGTGCACATTAGATATGCACATGTGAGAGGCAGAAAGACGCTTTTCTAGATATTTATGGATATTGAAATATCATAAAACTGCCCTGAAAATTTGGTTTTCAGAAAGTTATTTAATAATACAGAAAGCTACACTGCCACACTGAATGTACAGTAATCGCCTGTGGGTATGAAGTATGGTTACAACTGGGGTGCTTTAAGCCTTGAATGTTATTTCTCTATTTGCTAGACTTCAAAGAAATTATTGCTGCCTGCTTTTCATGATACCTAGATTTGATATCTGACCAGCATAATGAAATGCTGACTACAGGTAACAGTACAAGGGTCTTGTCTTTATTCATTTTCTTCCCAAACTGTAATATACAATTTCTCTAAAATCAGTCAGGATAAAATGTAAAGGATAACTCAGAAGCGCTAATCTGTAGATCCTATTCTTTGACAGAATTTCTCATGTCCCACTCAAGAAAACTGTGATGAGAAATTAATGTGATATAAAATGTGATACACAGTTCTTTAATGTCTACAGAAAATCCTAATTTCATTGAATTAACAAAAGCTTCACTCAAAATCCGCCGGAGTGAGTCCTCAATTTAGCACAAAACTGAGTAACTTCAGTGTGATAAAAATCTTCTGTATAAAAATCTGTCTTAACCAAACTCTTTACATTTGCTATCTTCAAAATTCTTTTTCTTCTGTACACTAAAAAGAGATTGCAGCACAGAATAACCAAAATCTTGCCACTGACTTCTATTTCATTCTGGTCCCTCACCATTATCTGGAGATACTGGACCAGCTGTAACAACACAAAAGAATCCAATATAGTGGTGGATCAAGAAAAGCCACTGCCATTCTGTGTTCTCTTTGATGATGTTTTTGTTGTATTTTACTTTTAAAGGACAAAATGCTACATTGTGGATCTAACATCTAAATTCTGGGACTGTCTGTACAAATGTGCAATTCTGTCTGTACAAACATTTCTCTTCTTTGAGCTAAAAATAAAATCATTTTACATAAAAGCTTGGGAAGATGGACCAAAAGGAATCACATGCCATATTGTTCTTTGAAAGGCTAAATTCCCTGCTAGAATAAGCTGACAGAGTTCTGCTGAGAGCATTGGAGCTATTCCAGCCTACACTAGCAGGAAATCATGGAGCCACTTGGTTTTGTTGTATAAATTAGACCGATGTGTATTAGCTATTTAGAACTACCAATTAGAATGTATATTGTGTGTGAACTGATTCCTGTGAATACATGGGTTGAATACACATGATCACGGTTTAGATTTATATATTGTATTTCAATACTCTGGGGAGGCAAACAACACCTTGATTCTTTGCTGTAATGGCAGGGACGTTGCTTAATGGGTGACAACACCTTCCAACAAGACATACACATCCTTAACATTCGTGAGTCTCTCGTAGTATTCAGACTTGGGTAAAACAGCATAATCTTCTCCTGACATGAAAATTGCATTTTCCAGCTCTTAGCTGGATATACATCAAATGCTAAATAACTGAATGTGAAGTAAAGTGGTGCTTTCTGGTCAGCTGTCAGCAAGTTCACATGCATCTTTCTTGTAGAACCAGAAAGTGAGACCTCTTCCTTGCTGAGTTAGAATGAAAAAGAAATCCTGAAGAACAGACTGAAAGCTAGATTACAGAAAAAGATCTAATCTGCAAAGTCACTGTGGGCAGGGAAACAGCTGGTTTTCAGATTGCTGTTTTTGACTTCAGGTAGCTTGGAAAGCAAATCCAAATGAGCTTTCTCCTCCTGTTTCCAGTCTTCCCTATTGTACAGACCAGAACCTTACAGTCTCCTGATTGATAACTGTGTTTTTTCTAGGGATATTTGAAATAATCACATGGAAACTCAGTGCAATGTATGTATGTTTAATTGGGGCACTATCAGAAATTCTGCAAATCTGTTGACCTTCCTGACAGAAAATTGAATTCACTTTGAATGTCAACTAACTATTGTGACACTCTGGCCTGTGGTACTGCATAAGTTATATATTCAATGGCCAGAGGATATGTGAACCCTGTAAATTGCTTCAGCTCCTGTAAAATTATGACAAAGAAATTATTAGCTCATATTTAGATCATTATTGATTGGTTAAATTCATTCCTGTGAAAAAATATCTCAGGACCTACTAATCATAGTCTAAATCCTTAGGTGTCATGGTTTGTCTTCATTCTGCTGCTCACTGAGGAGCACAAACTCTGCGTCCTTGTGTGTGAATACCACCATTACAAGAACAGGCCAGGAGTTTATGCTTCCTTGCTTTTAAATTTTGAGCCAGAATCTGTGAGGTGAGAAAGAAGGAAGCTTAAGAGAAAAACTTACTAGGCATTATGTACCTGCTCAGTTTGGAGAAAACTTGGCAGCTATTTGCTACTCTTTCAAACGATCGTATTATTTCTTATACAAAATATCAGTCATGCCAAGCATATGTTGTATAATCTAATCTCAATTACCTTGTGTTATGGTCATGAACTGTCAAGTGTTTCATCAAACAGACATGGTAATAATTTTTCTGCTACAGAAGCTCTCAGAAGCTACACCAACAAGACATCTTCTGTGTTCCCCCCTGACTGCCCATTAAAAATACACTTCTTATGGATAGGAGGTCATCACTTCTCTGTCAATAGAGAAAATATCTGTGCATAGCTATAATGGGGATCCCTGTATTGTAGTGCCTTGTCATTTCAAGAGCACCTCAGCCCAATCAGCCATCTCCCTTGACCCATCCTTACTGGTGGTTTAAGAATTGACTGTCCTCAGTGGAGCACCGAAGTGTTGTCTTGCTGACACTAGGGTACTACAAAACCTATTTCTTGGATATTGGTTCTCATAAGATTTTCTCTGCCTTTAGCCCTTTTCTTCTTTCTCCCTCATCCTTCTCAGCCACTCATGACAGTAGCTTTTTGTAAAGTTAAAAGACTACCCAACTACATCCTGATGTTATTTCTTTTCTATTCCAGATCTGTCTGCCTTCATATCTGTCTAACTCCAGTAAATTCTTAGTTGATGAGAATAACTCATTAGTTCACTTATAAAAAGGCCTGAGTTCACAAACAGATATTTTTATTAGTTCCATTTGTGTGGGCGCAAGTAGTTATTTTGGGTATGTGAACAAGCCACATGGGCGCACATAGCCAATCTGGGCAACTACAAACCACAACTTGAGATCATTTTAACTTTAGAAAAATCAAACCTTAAATGGCAAAAAAACATTTAATATTCCTGGATTGGCAGGGTTGAATTTGCTCTTCAAGAGGACTTATGGTTTGAAACTATTTCTGATGTACAAATGCCAACGAACATTTGTAGAAGAGATCTGACACTGTTTACCACTGGTTTATAAGGTAGTGAAATGAAAACAGAACAAGCAGAAATGGTCTCAAGCCATCATTGCCACAAATCATACAACTAAATGAAGACAATCTTCTTGTTATACCTTTCTTACAGAATTGATATGAGATGCCAAGCCAGTGGTATGATATATTGCAAGTTTGATTTTAAATCTAACAAACTCTAAAATGTTTGAACCAGTGAGAAGAATCAAAGAGAGGAAGGTGCAGTGACATTTTACATTAAAACATTTCAAATGAAAATATAAGGCCAAATGATTCAGAGACACAGATTTGAAAGAAAACTTCACTTTCAGATGAATACTGATGATAAGAAAGTGATCAAAACCTCAGATTTGAAAACTAATCATCTTTCATATCCAGTGAAATTTCTAATTTATATGTGCTTAGTTACACATCGGTTTAAAATTCAAATAGTAGGGAAAGTCTGTGAAAAGAAATCGGTGCAAAGATATTGCAGTTGAATTGGTTGGTTGTAATAATAATTTCTTTTTAATTATTCTATCTGATTTTATTTCCAACTTCCAACTGTAAACTACTCACAAACAAAGAATTTTAAAATTTGGTTTGTCAATCTACATTTTCCATCTGTTTTTCATCCCAGATCATGTTTCTCATCCCAGATCGTTTCTCTTACTTCTGTGCCCTGTGTTGATATAGTTACCTGACTGATCACATGATGACAAAAATTTCCTTGGAAAACTTTAACTCTGTTGTTTCTTCCTTCTTCAAGTGTCCCCCAATAGCACTTTTGCATAGTGTTCCAAATGCTGAAGGAACAGAAGAAAAATTCAACAAGTTATTACTTATGTTAAAATCAATCTGCAGTTTGTTCAAGGCAGCCTCTGAATGGGATTTTTCTCGGAGTCATAAGTAACTCTCTACATAAGTAACTCTAATCACAGGGGAGGTTTTCAATCAGCAGTGGATATTTTTGAAGTAAAAGTAGTAAATAGAGCTTCATTAATCCTTTCCTTGTTATGGTTCAGCAATCCAGTTTCAGGTGTTTTAGTTTATTCTCCTTTCACTAGTGTTCAAAAATAAATAGCTTATCTGAACAAATGTCACAGACTCATAGAATCATCGTATGGTTTTGTTTGAAAGGACTTTGAAGATCATCCATTTCCAACTTCCCTACCTTGGACAGAGACATCTACCAGATCAGACCACTAAAAGCCCCATCCAGCCTGGTCTTGGATGCCATTTGATGTGGCATTTTTATTATTCAAAGTTTCACTTCGTGGTAATGCTCTTTATTTTGTGCTGTATGTGAACAAAATTTCTTTATTGTCTTCTTGTCACCTGACATAATGACAAAAGAAAGAAGAATATGCATTAATTAGTGACAATTCTTGTTTATTAAAGACTAGTGACGTGTAAGCAAAAACTTTTCAGAACACATTATGAGTACAAGTGAGGGCAAAGATGCAATAAAAGATACATTAGGAATCTGAATAATTGTATTTAAGGATATTTACGCAGTATGGGATTATTTCATTGTATAGAGGTACATATTTAAGTCTTGTCCTCTACCACACAGGTACATGAGTATGACAGTCCTCGTATTTTAATGTCTGATTTCCTGTAGACCTTGAAAATAGTATTTAAAACAAACTCCAAGAATCACTAACTTCTAGGAATCTTTAACATGCTTCACAACCTTTGTACTGTACCCTACATTTTTATTTTCCTATTTAGTAAAAGTAATTGGAAACTATTTGGATGATTAACACAATGCAGTTTGTTAACTGATGTTAGGATTTCTATATATCAGGAACTATATATAGCGGGGGCTTTCAACAAGGTAGTCATCCATTTATAACTTTGAGATTCCAAAGTAAAAATTAAACTGACATACACTAGGTAAGAATTTGGTCTAATGCATCAAATCCTGTTGGGGAATTTACCTTCTTTTCTTTCAGGATTGAGTCCAGTTTTTCAAAAGGGAAATGCTGATCGCTTCTATAGCTCTCCAGAAATTTTGCTGAATTACAGTACAGGCTAAGATAGACAAGTAGGTCATTTCCACTAGTACTTGTAGGCAACCAGGAAAGTCTCCTCAGAACCAAAACACTGGAGGGAAATATACTTAATACTAACCCATCTAACCAAAACGTGTTAATGGTCAAGACTCAAAATGCCTTGAAGTGTTCTTTTATTTAAGCATGCAAATTGCTGGTCAGTTAACGATATATTGCAGAGTATAAATTCTTAACAATCAACTAATAATATTAAATAAAGAAAGAATGAAAAAAATGTAGAAGAGCAGCCAAAACATCTGACAAAGCCTAGGGCACATGTTGCCCCATCACTACAAATGACTGCGGAACTTACAAAATGAGCCAGATGCTGCTTCTGGAAGGATTTAATCTATAATAGCCGAAGTGCATGACAGCCTATCACAACTCATGTTTGGCCTAAAGGTGAGCATCACTGGTGGAATGTGCAAATAATGAGACAGAATGGGAGTGAAAACCTAGTCCTAATCATGTCCAAATTCCTGTCCAAATATATTGGGTCTTCTATAGCATTACTCAGGATAGGGTCAAATGTAGAGAAGAGGAGTGTCTCCAAGTATAGCGAAGATATTTGCCCACTCTGGCATGTGAAGAATGTTTGTCCTCAGCACCCTTCTCCAGCTAGGTATATGGCTGGAGAAACAAATTTTGCTGAATTAATAGAAAGGGTTTCTTTATTAAAAGGTTGGAAATGTGCATGAGAAAGTAGCATTTCACAGATGAGGATACTGGTAAGAGCAACTCAGTCCATTTATTCTGAAAATTCCATTTTCTCCTCTTAATTCTTCTTCATAAATGTTTCTAAGCAAGAATGGAAGCTGAAACACCAAAACCCAGCTTCTAGTACTGAGACTTAAGTAGAGAGATCTGCAAACTGAGTTTGCTCCCATTTGACTTAGATGCTTCAGCTTAATCTTTTCATCAACTTACAACAAATCCTTCGCACTGTGTTCAAGGATACTTAGGAAAGTTATTTATATTTTGTTAAATTATTTTGCTGGTTTATGACTGCAGATTTCTCTAATCATAAAAAAAATTGTTGTGGTTCCTATATGTAAACAAAACCATCTCTTCTTTGTGACATTTGAGAAGGATATTTCAGCACCAAATTGATTATGGATACACCAGAGTAAGTTTATCACCATCAGGAATATGCTTAAAAACAGGTTTTTGTTGCCTCTTGATAAACTGTAGCAAGTCATGAAAGATAACAAAGGCAAGAAATTTGCAGAACATCACAGCCAGGAAACAGCAGGAAAAAAACATCATGCACTATAAAGTTTTATCTATTCTGGAAACTTCAAGAGCAAGCACAAATCCCACATGCACACAATTTGTCCTTCTTCATTTTGTATTATTTTGTTTTGTTTTGTTTTGTTAGCCAACAGAGCTGTAAAACCTTATCAAGAGTCAGTCTCTCATGTGGTATTGCTTTAACAGGTCACAGTAGCCCACATGTGCCCAGGACTCATAGGCACCACAAGAAGTTATTTTTTTCAAAATGACTGTGCCTCTCTTAATTTGACTGATTAGGTTCATTAGAAGGAAGACAGTGACAGTGTTAGACTTGGCACTTCTACAAGGATAGTTTAAGCAAGTCATGTGAGTCAGAGAAGGTATAAATTTCCCCTTATAAATAGAATTCCATCAGAATTTGCTTATATCCCAGAACAGAAAAGACCTAATGTGACTGGCACTACTCCCTCCGAATTAATCATTCAATAAATGTTAAACTCGATGTAGAGTGAAGATACCATTATGATGATGCTACTTTTGGAATTCTGTGATAATTCTGTAATGATGCTATTTTTGGATACAGCAAGTGTTGTGCAATATTTAGAAAATGGAAAAATAAACGTCTTAATCAGTTGGAATCTGTGGTGTCTTGCTGCAGTTAATATTCTGCATCTTTGTAATTTCCCTTCTTAAGCAGGTCTCAAAACCCTTGAGGGTTTTACAGTTAGTTCATGACCCCATAGGTATCAAAGTGAGACAGGCAGAAAATTTTGAACCACCTGTGTTGTAGCTCCTCCTGGTTTCTCCACACTGATTACATGCGATGCAAATCACTTCCTGGTATACATAAAATCCTGGAATAATTCAGGTTGTGAGGGACTTCTGGATGAAGAATTCTATGTTTTTCAATTGTCTTTGTGTCATGTTCTTTAGTGCCAGCAGCCACAGTGGTAGTATTGATGAATGCTGACAGCCAGCTAATTAACTAGGTGTTCTTAACTTTTGGCTTGTGAATATCATGTTGCCTGTGAGACATTGCTCACAGATAGAAGATTAGAAAGTTAAACCAAAATTGTCTTAGAGCATAAAGATTAATCATCTTTCCTGTGAAATAACAAGGGACAGGGATCATTGTGTTCACTAACATCTTCTATTCTATAGATATCTACAAATAAATCAGTGTATGTGGAAAAAAAAAAAAAAGAGACCAAAGATATAAACTTGGGTTTGGTATTGTTCAAACCGTTTAAGGAATCCTTACCATTTGCAAAGCCATTACAGGCAGAAGCAATTGAACAACAGATACGCTCTGACTTCACCTCACCTGTTCTGCTGAAATACAGCACCCGTGTTGGCACAGTGCTGTTTGTTATTCACACTTTTCCTGTACTGCCTGATGCATATTTGTCATGATTCATTATTCCTAACAGCTGTATCAAGTGTTGCAATTACTGCGCAATACAGGTTTAAGCTTATAATATTTCTAGATTGGAAAGAGAAAAATAATATATTAAGTGATTGTGATATCTTTATGTATAAGTTTAAGAATCATTAAATAGCTGTCACTATTCCTTCCTCCTCAGCATCAATTACTCCACTCTGGTTTTACTTACTCCACTCTGTATAATGAGTCCCTAGAGCATGTTTCATTGCAGGAGAATGAACACATTCTTCACTTGCGGTCAGTGAGATGTGGTTAATTTGAAATCACTTAAACTATTATATCTGTCAAGCGTGGTTATTTTATTTTCAATTCACATCAGTGTTTTAGTATGCATGTCAGTTACTGGGTTAAACTGGCAGATTAATTTCCAAGCATTCTGTTGTAATGCACTTCATCATTTGTCTTTACATGCAGGCTCCTGTTGAAAGTTAGAATGTTCCCATTAGGGTTTACTTCAGAGAAATCTATACTTTATATAAAGAGTCACGTGACAAACAAGATACACTGCGGAATGAAACCTGGCAAGATCAGTGGACTTCCAGCTTTTCTAATGGAAACACAGAATAGTGGGGTTTTTTTCATTGCTCCATCTTAACATCTAACTTTAACCTATTGGAAATGCTGTTTACATCATGACACAGATTTTTGGCAATAAAAAAAATGCAATGAGTAGAGTCTCTGACATGTTTAGTTTTCTTCTGATACGTTCACAGATGGTGTAAAACTGCAGGCTTCTGTTCAGTGAGAGTAAATTCACAATTCACACTGTAAAACTGTTTGGGACTGCTTTGGATTTGTTTTCTTTTCAAAAATTATTATGGCTTGAAATGTATAAATGGGAAGAATTGGAAGATGCTGAAATACTGACTTACACAGCTACTAATAACAGGGTGCTCACAGAGAGAACTAGAGGAACGGCCAATGAGCTTTTTGTTATAGCAATATTGTACATATTACATGAATAAATTACATTGTTGCATTATGCAGCTGCTGCATCATCAGTTTAGAGAGCAGACTACGATCCTATATATTCAGAGATGCAAGCTTATTATCTCTAAATCCACTTTGGTTACAGCCACAATATCATCCAAGCTGAACTGCTTTCATATAATGTACTGTGTACACCTCTGCATAATCAGGTACATGGCTCATAGGCAGACTGATGAGTTTAGTCGTCTAATCAAATTTACAAAAAAGAGTCTGCTTCTCTGGATCAGGCAGAATCTTTAACTTGGAAAGGTTATTAGGAAAACTATATTATCCGTAGCAATATAAATCTACATATGCTCTTAAAAATAATTTTTTATTTGAAAGATACTAGTAGAAAAATGTGCATTTATATAGCGATGGTTCCTCTCACTGTAAAAAGAACGCACACAAACAAGTTTAAAATGTTTTCTTTCTATGTGACAATGATGACTACAGCTAGTGTTTGAATGGCTTGGCAAAGACACTTCTTGAAATTCAGTTGGTTTTATTCCTCATCCCATCAAATAAAACACAAACCTTACTGTTCTCCACAGCTGCAAATGTTTGCATAGGATTTGTAGATTCACATTTACATGTTTTATATATTGATGGAAATATCTTTGGTTAGACAAGTATTATGCTGTCATTTCTGCTTATTTACTAAACCCCTGTTTCTTTTCATTTTCACTTTTTACTTTGTGGAAAACATGTTCATTTCCACCGTTTTTGTTATTCCACTATTCTAAAACACATACATCCCCTTGTATCACCCACCTGGGTCATTCTGGTCATCTTCTCAAGGAAAATCCTGCTCCTGGAGAAATCATTTGAGGCTTTTCAGCTAGCTTTCAGCTGAACAATGTTTATTTACTGCTGGGCTCTTGCTGGATGAGGCTGTTTGTTGTCTGACTTTTCTACAGAGTTTTCGTAAGTGGTTTCTTTTAGAGGCCCCTGTAAGCTATCATAATCATGGAGTTAAGGTGAGGATAAATGTATAGAGCTATATTTCTTTGCACATACGCAATAAAACTAGGTGTTTTATCACACACTTTTAGTCTAAGCAGTTTTAGAATAGAAGGGGCCAAAATAGCAGTCCAAATGTGGACACTGCTGTTTTGAACACTTGCAAGAGATACTAGATAAATGAAGATGCGTTTATTAGTAAGGGTACTGGAAGAGCACTCAGGACTCACTGGGCTTCTGTCCACTAAAGCCTGTGGTCCAGCACTGATAGAATTAGAAAAGAAAACAAAAAGCTTTGAAGTAGTGTTTCCCCTGCATTTGGACAGGTTTCCAGCACGATGTAAGAAGCATTCGTGCTACACGTGAAAGAAGGAAGGGCATAATGAAAGTCTTAATTCAGCCATCAACCATATCATAGAATCATCCAGGCTAGAAAACACCTTCAAGATCATTCAATTCAAGCATCGACCTAACTCTACCAAGCCCACCACTAAACCGTGTCCTTGAGCACCATATCTACACAACTTCTAAACTACCTACCTGGACAGCCTGTTCCGATGCTTGATGACCCTTTCAACAAAAAAACTTTTCCTAATGTGTAACCTGAACTTTCTCCAATGCAGCTTGAGGCCATTCGCTCTCGTTCTATCAGTCATTACTTGTGAGAAGAGACCAACTCCCACCTCTCTACCACCTGATTTCAGGTAATTCTAGAAAGCTACTATGATCTCCCCTCTGCCTCGCCCTCTTCAGACTAAACAGCCCCAGGTCTCTCAGCTGCTCCTCATAAGGCTTCTTCTCCAGACCCTTCACCAAGCTTGCTGCCTTTCTTTGGATCCTCTACAGCACCTCAATATTCTTGTCATACTGACGTACTCAGAACTACACACAGTACTTGAGGAGTGGCCTCACCAGTGCCACGTACAGGCAGACAATCACTTCTCTACTCCTACTGGCTACACTATGTCAGCATATGTCATATGTCATTCCCTTTCCTCCAGAAAGAAGGACAGAAATACACTTTTGCTTGTCATTATTGAAAAATATGGTTTCCCATATAAATATCAAAACATTCTACAATGTTTAATCTTCCTTAAACTTTAGGCTAGGACAGAATTAGTCCTGCACCTTCTCTGCCGTTGCTATGAAATGCTAGCGGTTCATAGCTACTTAGCAATCATGTATATCCTACTGAAGCTGGGAAGACATACCTAAATCCTAAATAAAACTCCAGCATACAGTGAAGATACTCTATGTTATTATTATCAGGTCATATGATTTGGTCCTGCTGCTAGGTCTTTTTTGTCCATATATCTAAAAGTGAAGATCACAAATTTGAATATAGGCTGTCCCTATAATTGACTTTTTGCCTTTTGTGACTTACTGAAACCATATGATATTGTTTCCATTATCCACATAAGAAAAAAAAATGCTTCAAGATTTTCAGAGATACTTTTGTGTGAAAATGTGTTTGACCAAATGTTCCTGGAGAGGGGATAAGTGGGGTGAGAAATGCAAATTTGTTAATGCGGGTGGCAGTATTCATGAATCTCAGGGGAGATATACTTGACAAGAATGAAAATTGTCCTGCATTTATAGGTAAAACTGTCAAGGACCATCAGTGATCTACTTCCAAACCCAAATCTATTCAAGTGACAAAGTACAGATCTCAGTCTTTTCTCAGTATATACCTAATATTTTCAAGAAAATAAAGAAAAGCTATGTGAAAAACCAGTTTTAATCCTTTCATAGAATGGAAGGGTATAGCATTTTCCAGAGCTAATGCTGAAAATGTTCTGTCTATTTGAGAGGGAAACTGTTGCACATCTTATTGCATGTTATTGTATGTAAAAAAGGGACGTTTAAATTGGAAAAGGAATCATCTAGGTGAAATGCTGCCAAAGGGATAAAACAGCATTGATATATGTATCTGCATGTGAAGGTGTGTAATGTACACATCTATATGCACAAATGTGTATCTATATAAAAAGCGATGCTGTAGCATAAACTATTTTTCAGTTTATTTTCTGCAAAGCCTTAAGTTTATGCAGCAAAACATTGAACAGATTTCTGCAATTATACTATGGCATTTCAAGCAAATTTGGTCCCAAATAATGTTGCTATGGGAAAGGAAGATGTTTTGTCTTTTTGTGGAGCAAGCCAGAACACAGTCACTTTTTGACCATGGTCATAACTGGATATGAAACATTTTGATTGAAAATATTATTTCAAGCAAATGAGAATATCTTTCAGAATAGAACTGACTAGACAACCCTAGCTTAACTTTTATCCCATGTGAACTAAAAAGGCAATCAGTGTAAAGGTAATGGCTGATCTCTGTGTGTCTCTTTGTAGTCAGTAACCAGTACAGAAAATGTAAAGTTGATTTTTTTTAATCAGTTCCTGAACATAACAAAAAAAGAGTTGGAATACATGTTCCCTGAGGTTACTGGAGTAAAACAGTTAATATGTGAGGTTTTCTTCTTCCAAGCTGTAGTAAGAGGTGGAGATCCCATATGGACAACTAGCACAAAGAAAGCTAACAGGAATGAAAAAGAAAATAAAAAAATGAGAAAACCCCAAAAACCAGACTGTGTAAGCGTAATATACAGGGAAATAAGATTGAAAGAACCCATCAACATTGCTAGTGTTGAGGAACAGACAGCAGGGAGTTACTGCCTGCTAACCATGTGTACTAATGTCAAAGAACCTTTAAAAAATGTCATCTGTGGCATGGAATGATCTCTGTCTAGATCTGAAAGACAGCAGCAGATTGTTTTTAGAGAAAGAAAAGGTGTCAGCAGAAAGGAAGGCATACACACACATGGAAACATTTGCTGTAAGAAGCCACTTGAAAAACAACCAAGGAGTTGAGTGGAAGAAACATCTGTGAAACATGCAGCAGACCACCACTAGAGCTTCAGAGAGGTGGGAACAGAAAGGAGTACACAAGCAGCGTTGGACATAGCATTTCACCAGAACAACCAGGAGATGTTGTCGGTACTTTCAAGAAAATCCAGCATGTTGTGAGTCTAGGGGAAAATATATTTTGTCCTGCTTGTGAAGGGGCAAAGCAGTACTCCTTACACTTTGGAAAAAGCAAACAAGTCAATGCTCAGTGACCAAAGCCAATTAAGGAGTGTTACCTTTAAAAAGACATTGTACTTTTCAGGGCGTATATATATTGGCAATTCTGCTTACCAGGATCAAGATATTTTGTGTTCTCTGGTTTCTTCTTTTAATAACCCTAATTGCACTGTCTCGATCAGTATTAGATTAAGGGAATGAAAATTGCCAACAGTGAAATACTACTGTGCAGTTTTGGGTTCAGTGTAAGCCGATATGATGTGTAACATCAATTATTTTATTCCTTTTAGTTGTCTGGCCTTAAGTTTGTCCCTTAAGTCTTTCTTTTTTTTTCAGTTGACAGAAGACAGCAAAGACTACCTCTGGTATCTTCATTTATTCCTCATGAAGACATCAGTCTAGGTGCAAAATAACCTGTCTTTAACCTGGATTAAAAAGAAAGCATTGATCAGGAGAAATTTTACTTATCTGAGTTTGAAACATTTATTTCAAAAACCTGTAATGACTTTTCAGCACTGCCAAGAGATGATGCTGGAGAGGATATTTTGCTAGGGAACTGTTACAGGCAGTAACACTATGGAAAGCCCACATGCTACTCAAAGACCTCTTAAGAAGGTCACATAAAAGATAAACATAATGTAACTGATTTCTGTCAGATCATCTTCCCATTTGCTCATTGAAGACAAAAACTATGCATAGTACTTTGAACTGACTGATGATCTTGCTGCTTATTAACTGCTCTGAAGGTGACTTTAGTAAAAGATATTGAAGGCAAGAGACTGGATGGATCATTCCTACCAGGGTAAAGACTAAGCAAAGCTTCTACTCCTCACAAAGAGATATTCTCTTGTTCTTACACAACAGGTTAATTGCATCACTGAAGAGAGAATAATATCGAGGAGATAAAAATACTGTATACTTTAATGTTCTAAAACACACATACACATTTTAATGAAACTCAAGGGCATTTTTCCAAAATAATTCTTTAAGTTAACTATAAAATGCTGCCTTTTATTTGCTTTCTCCACAGGGGGTTTTTTGTGTATTTTTTGTGAAACCATGGAAAAATCCATTTCTTCTAGTGAAACAGAAAATGTAAATGGCCACCTGAATGTAAAAAGAAGATGATAAAAGAAGAAAGATTTCTCAGAAAGAAGCAATGTCTATCTGCAAGTTCCAGGTAACTCTTCTGAGCTCAGTAGCTACAAAAGATTGCTTCTAATTAAACACAGTGAATTTATTAGTTTTTAAGAACTTATGATTGAAGAATTTTGACTGAATAAAAAGCTTGCCTTCTTTGTACAACTTTCTTATCATCAGTTGTTAATGAGTTTTCATATTATCGAACAAAATCTATCTGTAAGAAAAATAATCCCTACTTTTTATTACTTTTTCATTTTTATTATTTAATTTTTTATTACTTTTTAAATTTTTTATTTAATATTAAGCTGATGTAGATTTACTTAAATTACTTACATCATTGTTTATTATATAAACTATACCTGCCCTGCACCCTTTAACGCATCTGAAATTGATAACTGCACTAAGTGAGTAGGTAACAAGGCAAGGTGAAGCCCAAGGGTGTTGGATCATCAGACCACTGGTTGTGACCCACAGAAATCAGTCTGCTTTCAAAGAGGGGTATGTCATCTCATACATCTAAACCTTAATCCAAAAGCCTGGCAGTGCGTACTGGTCTTGACAGGTACTGAGCCAGCTTGCTGCTTGGCAGATTAAAAAGGAATGCCTCCTGGAGATTAGAAGGCTTGGCACAGCAAGAACACAGAGGTCAAACTATGGTGCTTGCCAGCCCAAAAAGATTCTCTCATTTTCCCACTCTATTGCTGCTCCCTGGATAAGCATTTTTGGCCTTTTGCCTTGGTTTGAAGGCAAGACTTGCTAGAATTTAGCCTTAGGGACATGCTTTACTGTTGAAGGTCAAGCTACATTTTGACTGTTGTGAAGCCCTTATATGGTAAGGTCATATTCTTTCTCATTAGGGCTGATCTCAAAGCTCTGAGAGAGCCTGGGACATCATCAAGAGTGGATATTTTCCCACACCTTGCCGAGACTAATTTCTGGTGGATTTCATATTCCAGTTTCATGAAATACAGATAATATTCCCTGAGACAGTAGCAGACTAGAATGTAAATATTTCATTTCTAATATTATTTCAAGACACAAATGTTTGGATTTGCTCCCAGTAAGATACTTTCTTGACTTCTACATGTTATTCATATGCTTAATTTTATTAATCATGTATATTTTTAAACTGGAACTACACTAATACTGTTGACACCAGACTTATTGAAATGCTTTTCATTGTCAGTGAAACAGCAGATTCTAAAGAAACAATCCTATTGCAATTTTTCTAACCAATTTTACTTGTCATGCATCAGTGGCTGTTTATTGTTTAGTTTTTCTAGAGCTAATATCAGTATTGCTGTCATGCTTTTCTGCTCTCCCTTTGCCTTTCTGTTCCTCAGTGACTCACTGTCTCATCATCACACACTCCTAAGTACCTGACACTCTGCAATTAGTCCACTGTTTCCTACCATATTTTGTGGATCTGCTCAAATCCAAGGCTTCAGCAACTGCACAGGAAAGCTTTTACACCATTTTCTGGCTCATACAGAAGTTTGGGTATTGCTACTGTGTAATATAACTTTACTTCAAGCCAGGCTTTTGAGGACAGTGTAATTTAAAAAGTCACACTACACAACTTTTGCCAGAGCCTTTCTTCATCTTCTTGACATCTTTTATGAAATCAAGATATCTTAGAACCGACCATAGAATCATAGAATCATTAGGGATTGGAAGGGACCTCGAAAGATAATGAACATGAGCCAGCAGTGTGCCAAGGTGGCCAAGAAGGCCAATGGCATCCTGGCCTGTATCAGAAACGGCGTGACCAGTAGGAGCAGGAAGGTGATTGTGCCCCTGTACTCGGCCCTTGTGAGACCGCACCTCGAGTACTGTGTCCAGTTTTGGTCACCACAGTACAGGAAGGACATTGAGGTGCTGGAGCAAGTTCCAAGAAGGGCAACCAAGTTGGTGAAGGGGCTGGAGGACATGCCCTATGAGGAGAGGCTGAGGGAGCTGGGGTTGTTCAGTCTGGAGAAGAGAAGACTGAGAGGGGACCTTATTGCCCTCTACAACTACCTAAAAGGAGGTTGTAGCAAGGCTGGTGTTGGTCTCTTCTCTCCAATTAGTGATGATAGGATGAGGGGAAATGGCCTCAAGTTACGTCAGGGGAGGTTTAGATTGGCTGTTACAAGGAAATTCTTTACTGAGAGGGTTATTAGATACTGGAATGGATTGCCCAGGGAGGTGGTGATAAGAGTAAATTCACTGCTCTAAACTTGTACTTTTTTGAAAATTGCCTTTGCTTCCTACCACCTGATATTCTCATTAAGATTGCTTGACATTTCTGAATTCAAATATGCTATACTTCCACTTTACTACATTTTAAATGTCCTATTCCTTCAAAATTATTTCATTTTACTCCCCTGTGTTTCTTACACTTGCTACTAGTGTCTAAAGCAGAAAAATACCTCATCCAATGGTTGCAAAAGAAAATGTACTACATGCAAAATCATTCTACACAAAATGTTGTTTTGACAAAAGGTGGTAATACAGAAAGTACTGGAAAGACTAACATGCTCCAAAACATTGCATCTTCGATAAAATGTAATTAATACAGAGAAAAGTATCTGCAATACTAGGAATGAAACAAAACTGGGAAATAAATGCATTGAATTAGTGTCTAAAGGTTTTAGTTTGAGGGGGGTTTCTGTGGTGTGATGTGGACACCATTGCACTACATAAAAAAGTAGCTGAAACTGTAGAGGACACAGGAACTTGGTTATTAAAAAGAGTGAACTACTCTAGTCTCTGTTCTTTAAGACAGAGAATAATTAAAAGGCAAATGAGGGTCTCAGAAGGCTGTAAGTCTCTACGAAGTAAGTGGGAAAAAGCATGCACACCTGAAGGCTGGGTTTGCCCTAAGCAAGAGAATCTCACTGAGTCAAATCACTCTGCAAAGGCACCACAAAGAATCAAGGCTTCTGCAGTCCTTGAGTTCATGTCAGCCTCAGAGAGAGAAAGCAGAAAGAAAAGCAAAGGATGGCCCAAGTAGGAATGGAGGAGAAATATCTTTTACCTAGGCGATCCTGCTGTGGCAGGAGAATTGGACAAGATGATCTTGCAAGGTCCCTTCCAATCCCTAATGATTCTATGATCATTGCAGACACTAATTACAGAAGGCATGAAAAAAAATGTTTTGTGTAAGTTCTTAGAAAGGAACAAGGCAGATTTCAGAGGGAAAATATCATTTTATAGTGTATTGTTGCTAATGCAAAAGAGAAACAGGACTGACAAGGCATCCCATCTTCCTTCTGTAAGAGATAAATACATTTTCTTGATTTTCTTCTACAATCAGCATTTAGTCAGGTGTTAAACACAACAACTCAAAGTGATTTCGTTGTCTCCTCCAGATCAGAAGGGATACATTCTTTGAGTACTCAATGTTGCACTAAATTAAGGGTGTGCTGTGAATGAGTCAAGCTCCTCCAGTTAGATTTAAAGGAAAAGAGACATGATTAAAATGATGTGGCATCCATTAGGTGAATTGTGGTGACTGTGGCACTGATGCAGCTAGCAAGACTCTAAGCTGACATCAAAGAAAAAAAAAAAAATCAGCAGAAATGACAGCAGCAGCTGCAGCATCCGCCTCTAAATTAGGATGCATTTCAAAGTCTGGACTCAACTGCTAAGCAGTATAAAGACCCAGGAGGAAGGCTTCCCGAGAAAAAGAGTTAGATTTCTAACCTAAGACATCAAAGTAACACATGCTTAGAAGAGCAATAAATGCATGTGGCACACATTCACATGTTGCCTAATTGCAGTGGGCTCATGAAGCCAAGAGAAACCTTCAGCTGATTCTGACTTTCAGAAAGGGTTTGAGTCCTTTTTGAATGCAGAAAGCTGACACAAATTAGTGGCAGATTAGAGTCTGGCATTGTGATAATATATCCCACAATTTCAAAAGATGGCCATTTTTCGTAGCACAAGATTCCTTCAAAACACTGAACCCCATACATAATTTGCACATCTACCAGCTTACAGCATATTCATGACAACATAATAAACCAAGAAAACCTTTCTTTCAAAACACAGAAATAACAATTCAGAAATAGATAGAAAGCTACTAGTTTAACTGTTAATTTACTTACATACCAGCCAATCATACTTGTGGGAAAAGTGAGAAATACATAATTCCATGAAATACATTACTGAATGGTTTAACATTAAAAATCATCAATTTGGGAGAAGCATCCTTGTGTTTGTATGCATTTTTACTCTAGTTTTTCAATAAATTTAGGAATATTATTTACTTCATTTTTCGTTATGAACAGATTTATTAAGAAATAATGGAAAATAAACCTAAATATCTGGATCTTAAATTTGTTATGTACACCAAAACATTCTACAAATATTTGCATATGTTCAGAGATCTAGGGATATTATTTGATTTCTTTTTCTCTTTTGTGAAGGCTGACAGTTGAAACGGAGTTATTCACACAAGATATTAAATTTCCTATGAAATTGCAGGGCAACGATTGATTTGCAAGCCAATTCAAACTTACAGAATCACAGAACGTTAGGAATTGGAAGGGACCTTGAAAGATTATCTAGTCCAATTCCCCTGCCAGAGCAAGACCACCTAGACCAAGTCGACACCTTACTCACTCTTTTTTTATAAGTATGAACAAGTGTGTAGCAGAAACAAACAAAATAACAGATAGAAAACATGAAAAATCATTCTCTGCAAACTTCTAAATCTTTCTTATATAGCTTTAAATTAATAGACTTTTGCAAAGGGTTAAAGCTGTAAGCAGCAGCAATCATCTACAGTGCACTATCTTAACTTGTGCATTAAGAAAAACAATTCCACCAGAAATGATGCAATAACCCTAACACAGTGGCATTATTACTCATGAAGTAATATTGCTTTTTATGCTTATAGACTTCTACCAGTTTAAATGAATCCATTCAAGGATATCAACATCATATACAGTGGTACAGCAGTTATCATCAAAACAATCAGAGACACTAAAAAAAGAAAAAGCCCCTAAATGTGCAGTGCTCTAGGGAAGGAAGAAACCTAAATGTCCATACATATGTTGTACTTGAGTGAGATGTGCTATGTCACTCAAGAATCAATTGCTAAAATATATCTGTTGAAACAATTCGTTTAGAAACAAAAATGACTCAGAAGCTAACACTTCAAACACTCCTGGAAGGACACAAAAGAATATGGCATAAATTAAAGCCAGATACCAGTTTTAAATTTTCCAGATTTTGTCATTTGTGCAGTCTACTTAGCATCATGTGAAGTGATTCCGTACAATGAGGTAAAAGGGAAATCCACGCCCTATCTGGGAGCCATGCAGAGGAGCCTGGAGGGGTTATGCAGCAGGTACCAAGGGTTGTGTGCAAAAGGACTCTCAAAGTGCAAGAATCATCATAGCACTTCCTAAATTAATTGTGACTACTTGAGTTCATTGACCTGTGTTTCAAGCACTAAACTCAACTCAGAACTAGAGGGATTTACCAGTGCTTCATCAGACCACTTTTTATTCTTTGTTTTGTCTCACTTTGTCTTTGAAAGTAACTTATTAAATACTAATTTTTAGTGAGAATTTTGGAGAAGGGATTTTTTTTAAAAATCTCAGTGACTGTGGCTCTCAGAAAGGGGTGAGAACTTGTAATGAAGACATGATGAACACTAAGAATAACACAAGATAAAATACTTAAGTGGTTGTCTCAATAAACAATTTCTTGGTTTAGAAATTATAAAGGTGAAAGATTTTTCCTGTGAAAGACAAAAGACCATAAAAGGCCAAACTCAGCACAACATCCTTTATCAATAAAACATAAAAATACTGTTTTCGTTGAGTGTTCGGCTAAGGCTGAATGTTTGTGAAGTTATACACTAATACGTGCCTCTAATTCATTTCCAGCTTTTCTGACCTAGAATACTGGTATTTGCAAAGGGACGTCTTTTGTTGTACTTTTGAAGAATTCTAATAATCGGAGTGTTTTGGAGAGGACCTGCTCATTTCCCTCATTAAGAAATCTATCCAATTGGCATTGGTCTTAGATCTATACTCTTTAACTCCTTCACCAACCTTGTTGCATGTGTTTGGGTCTCCTCCGGCACCTCAGTATTTGCCTCAACGGAATAGGCTGCCCAGATAGATTGTGAAGTTGACTTCTCTAGAGACCTTCACAAACTGCCTGAACACATTTTTGTGTTGTTTGCTGTAAGTGATCCTGCTTTGGTGGAGAGTGGGAGTCGATGACCTACAGCAGCTCCCTACAACCTCTACTAATCCGTATTTTTGTGATTCTATGATTTGCAAGGTTGTAGAAATGGACAGACCCACTATATAAAAATAATGCATACATGAATCTGAGGGGGTTTCAGATATATAAATCTTAACAGCAACCTATCAATATCACACTCTATGCAGTTAGGTGCTTGTCTGTTGAAATGCTGTTTCAAGATCTGGCTTCTAAAAAAAGAAAGATATGCATTCAGGAAAAAACATTAAATACATTGCTTGGCTGTCTAGAACTCTGCTTGATGTAGTGTGATAAATTTGTTCAGCGCCCTCCTGTACTGAAAAGTAGTCCAACCCTTCACATAATAGGCAAGTCCCCTCAGCAGCAAAGATATCCTTGGTAAAGTTGTCCTCTGTGTTCCAGGGAAATGAACAGAAAGTAAAAACCTGAAGATTCATTTTACGAAAATCTATATTGCAAATTCCTCAAGAATTAGTTATTGTTTGACAAAATATGAAGGCTGCATTGTCAGTAGGTCATTACAACATCTGGGGTCTTCAGAATCCAGTTGAGGTTCCTGGAGTAGGATACCTCTGGAAATCTGTATTAAATTTACAGATCAAATGCTATTGGTCTATCCACTTCAGTGGAGCTAAGCAATTTACAGCGGCTGAGTCAATGCTGAGTGCCATAAAGAGCCTGTAGAGAAATTAAAACTCCTGCTCTGATAATAAAATGGATCTGGAACATCAAACTGCAGTAAAATTAATATGATTGTAGTTTGGTTTTTTAGCAGTTATTACATCTCTTTTTCTGGAAAATGTCTGTCTTCTGTTTCCAAGCTATATTTGTGCAGTAAGATTCTGCCCTAGGAGAATCTTATCACCAAGCTATAAACCTCTGAACCCAGAGAATTTCAACAAAAATACTTACTCATTGCTAACTAGTTGGGGTTTAAAGCTAACACTGTAATTAAATTGTGTCTGCTTCACTTTTTTCCTGCTGTTTGAGAAAGAATGCATTCAGCTTTCTGGTACCTAATGAGAACTAAGTAAATGTTAATCTATTTAACCTCAGTAGATTTGAAGGAAAATTTAGACTTTGATTTTATTCATAAATAAGGCTTTTAAGGAAAAAGCTCTAAAGAGTGTCTTCATCTCATTACAAGGAATTTCACATTAAAATCTTTTTTTCATTACCTAGAACAGAATAACATTTTGCTTCTGTCAGAATTTTATTGAAGTACCTACTGCATGTCAATATATTGGGTTTTTTTATCAAGTCTTCATTTATAAAGTCAAAGTTAATGAGAGAGAATGTGCCTTCTGCTCTCTCAAATGTACTTAATATTGCCCATATACAACATCTTTGCTACCATCATCATGCACTGCACTATCTGAATTACCACAAGATTATAAGCACTCCTTGAGGCACCAAATAAGGTTGGTGTTTTTAGGTACTGCTTCTTTTTGTTGATTTTTTTTAAGAACTTTGGCAAGCAGCAGCCCAGGCACAACTGGGAGGGGATAAACCCTGGGAGGCGACCCCAGTCACATGGATGCATGCTCCAAAAGCAAGTTCTGGAAATGAGTAGGAGCATCTTCAGCTAAATTTGGAAAGTCACATTTGACACGTTATCTTCTCCCTGATCCTGACTTGTCATAGAAATCAGAAGTGTACTGATGGTTTCAGAAAGACAGTAATACCAGATGAACATGTAGAAAGGCTATTTATGTGAAATAAATAGATATTAAGGTTTCCTGTTCAGCCTTTTCAGACTTGTATACAAAGATAGCTCTTCAACCAGACAGTCAACATAGATTAAGATGCTGTATTAGTGATGTGATTGTCACGCGACCATCTGAATGAGGCCGCTGGGTCATCTGACAATGAGAGAAATCTGTTGAATTGACAGCTTTCATCCCCTCCAACCACACAACAGATCCAGGAGCACACATTTCCCTTCCTCACTATAAAATTACACTTATTCTTGGGCTCACAGAATGAGATGAATCCTGTGTTATTCCTGTGCAGCTTTCGATGCAGAACATTGTTCATTTAATGGGTTCAGAGAGAAGGAACTTGAAAGTAACATGGTTTTAGTGAAATGTTTTAGGTTGCTCCTTGGAAGTGGAATACAAAACTACTGCTATATGCTCCTTCCTTCTTATTTTAAATGTCATAAAATGTGACAATGAAAGTTGGAATAGTCCAATAAAGCAGTGTGATAGCTGTAGAGGATGTTATGCTATAGGCAACTCGCTTACTCAGCAGAATATACGCTTGAAAAAACTTTTTTTAAAAAAGTTAAGAAAAAGGCTTTGAATGATCAGGATACAGAACCTTACAAAAGCACAAGTCTTCTGAGAGTACTGGAGAGAACAGACAGACTTGACTATTGCCCTGCTAGAAATGGAATCATACTTTTTCTGGAGCAAGCAAGGAAAACCTTGTGCAAACACAAGAAGGAGCACTAGTACTCACTCTGCGTAAGCCATGGACAGTATGAGGAGCAAAAAAGCACAGTCTAAACAACATCCTGAGAAGATCAAGTGCACACATCAGGTCCTTCAGATAGCCTAAAGCAGAGTGATATTCTCTGGATTTTCACCACCAAGGTCAGTGACAAAACACTGATTGAGTTTGTCCTCCAGATCTTAATGTTCTGCAGACAGGTGGTAATGGCAGAAAAATAACCATTATCAAACATAACCCATATATTTGTAACATGTGAGGGTTTTCTTTACATTAAAGACATTTCAGAAACTAAAATAATTTTCCACAGCCTTCATTTCAGAGAGGCATAATGGCATCAACTTTTAATAAGGTATCTAGGAATGATTTCTGGGCACACAGAAAACACCAACACGGTTGCTTTACAGACATCCTATTGTTAAGATTGCACTTTTGTATTTGCAAAACTTCTCAGTCCCATCTAAAGACATATATAGTAAGATCAAGAAAGAAACTGAGGTGCTGGAGCTTGTCCAAAGAGGGGTGACAACATTGTTGAAGGGTCTGGAGAACAAACCTTGTGAGGAGCAGCTATGGGACCTGGGGCTGTTCAGTCTGAAGAGGAGGAGGAAGAGGGGGAGACCTTATTGCTGTCTATAACTATCTGAAAGCAGGCTGCAGAGAGATGAGTGTTAGTCTGTTCTTGCAAGTAATGAGTGATAAGACAGAGGAAATGGCCTCAAGTGGCACCAGGGGAAGCTTAGTTAGACATAAGGAAAAATTTCTTTGTTGAAAGGGTCATCAGGCCTTGAAACAGGCTGCCCAGGGAGGGGGTTGAATTGACATCCTCAGATGTGTTTTAAGGTTGCGTAGATACGGTGTTCAAGGACATGGTATAGCAGTGGGCTTGGAAGAGTTTGGCTGATGATCTTTCCAATCAAAACAATTCTATGATTCTATGATACCTGACCTGAGCAGACTTGCTCCTGCTTGCAAGCTGTTTATGCAGCACTAAGTCCATAAGACAAACAGTACCTGACTATACTGAGAGAGCTAACCTTTATGTATAAAATATTTGTGTATCTCTATGCTGTGTCTTGCCCTCAAAGAAGTGAGTAAAGGATTTTCCGGAGCTACAATGATGCAGAATAATTAATTAAGAATGTGGGGCTTGATTAAAAGAGCTACGAAAATGAGTATTTCTTTTTTCTCTCCCCTAACAACACAGACGCCCCAAGTTGCAGTCTTAATTACCTAGAGGAAAAAATAATAAAGCAACAGAAATATGGTAAATTAAAGTTACTCATCTTGATGAATCTTCTGCTCACTAATATGCTATTATCTGGAGCAGAGTATTCCAACAACTCAGGTCATCACGTCAGCTAGCTTTCTATGGTGGGATGTGCTTTGATGAAGCAACTTCACTACTTCGTTGGCCATGTGGTCATACAGCAGTCTACCCCTTTTATTTCTCTTTCATCTCAGTGTCATTGCTTTACTTTAATTTTCTAATTTAAAATAAACCAATAAGGAAAACACCTATAAGTTCTGTTCTTAAGGAGACCTTCCTGCCCTGACATAGAAACATAGACTTGAGTGCAAAGAACTTAGAAGCTTTCAAGCCTAACTTTTCAAGTACAATGAATTTATGGAAACTATGTACTTTGCCAAGAGCTTTGCGCTAAATCACATTTTGCATCTTCATCTCAGAGCGGGGCAATACAGAGATACCCAGGAAGCAGTGGGAAAAACAGTCTGAACTTCCAGGCCAGATTGTATTTTTCTTACGTGAGTTACTTCCTCTCCCTTCCACACATCCTAAGCACCCTGTCATCTGACAAAGTCTGTGACTTTGTCTCCTAAGCACCCACCATTGTGAAACAATCCTTGTGCTTTCACTGACCTGGAGCCCATGCTGAACAACAGAAAAAAGCCAGCCGGTGTCAGAGCCGTAAAGTATTACCCAGAAGATGATTCTCAGAATAAGTTTTAAGACCTGTCAATTAAAAATATAGTTCACTCTGTGCAGATTTGTTATTTTCTCTATGAATGCCAAACTATGAAAAGCATATATCTACTTTAAAGTGGAAAAGTCTTTTTTGTTTAATAAAATTTAAAAATAAAGATTCATGTGAAGTTCAGCAGAATGCCATTAGAGGGCATGAAAGAGTAGTTGTGTAAAGACCAAAGCACAGCCTCAAGCAAAGAAACTAAAGAAAATAATGAAATCAAAATAAAATATGAAAAACAATTTTAGTGAATCACTTCTGTTGATCATAAACTTCCAGATGCCAGTTCTGTGGACCCACACTCTTTTCTTCTTTGAGTCTCCTGTCACTGCATGGAAGAGTCTTGCCACCAGCAAAAGTAAAATCTGACCCGTTTTGATCCAGAGCGCTATTTAACTTCTTGGAAATGTTAGGCCATGTATAAAACGAGACACACACCCAAAGGTTCAGTAATGTAACTGCTGTGCCAGTGAAACAGGCAAATCAGAGGGTACAAGTGGAGCAGCTGATGTCTAAAAGGCTTGGTAAAATAAGAGATTCACACCAGGAAACAGCCACAACCACGCATGAAATGTATTTTAAAGGCATTTAATAGATTTGTATTAACCCCTTGTACTGTTGGAAAAGGCCTGTGGAAATAGAAGCACGTCTCAGAGCAGAACCACCAGCTGCAGAGAATGTCAAACAAAATTCCAGCTTTCGGAAAAGGATGGAAGCAGGAGGAAAAGAGATGGTCCATCTCAAGAAAAACATCACTTTCTCCTACACACCTTTTTTCTGCATTATAAAAGAAACAGAGAAATCAAACAAATATTTACAATATAATTTCACTTTCCTTCACTTGGTGGCTCCTTTGCTATTATTAGGATTACTACATGCAAGATTTTTTAATAGTATGAGTTGAACAACAGTCAGTAGGAAACTCATTTTTCCTACTTCAAAGATCTGTTTGAGCCATTTTCTGCAAAGGCAGCCAGTCTCTAATTGTTTCTATTTTTCACTCCCTACCAGTTAAAGTAAAGGCTACACTTGTAGTCTTGTATTTTCCAGAGAAGCTATCCAAGATTTGTTCATGATTATATTTTCTGCTGAATTTTGATGATGTCATTGATTCAGAAGGACCAAGGATGCAGCATGAACTACGCAGCCATCAGACATGTTTTGTGGAGTTTCTGCCAGGCGTTTATTGGCAGAAGTGTACTAGGGTGTATCAAAGCTCTTTTGAGTGAAGTCATTTGAAGTTGCCAGTACTACACCAAAGAAAGATAACACATGACGACATGCGGGTTGTGAGAGCCCAGCAGTCAGAACACAATGACTTGTGAAGCATAAGGTTTCTCATGAGGTTTTTTTTAAAACATTTTTGTATTGCTAACTTGGAATCTCATCTTCAGTTTTGTCCTTTGGCAGTGAGTTCCGCATGTAAAATACATACAGTAAATGTCCTAATTTTTCTGGACAGAATCACCATCCAGCCATAGTCTGCAGGCATGAGCAGTTTCGAATCAGCCAAGGCAGCTGATCCAAGTTGGCTGATAGGAAATATCCCATGCCATAAACATCTTGCTCAGTATAAGGGAGGAACTTTGCTGAGAAGAGTGATACTTCTTCCTCAGGCTTTTGCTGACTGCTCCTCTTCCTTCTCGTGAGGACTGCTTTTCCATTTACTGTGACAATTGTATTCAGTGGTACTTTGCTGGTCTGACTTTAATACTTAATTAATACAACTAATGCTATGGCATTATAGAATCATAGAATAATTAGGGATCGGAAAGGACCTCAAAAGATCATCTAGTCCAATCCCCCTGCCACAGCAAGATCACCTAGACCAAGTAATACAGTCAGTTAAGGTTAGAAGGGACCACAGGATCATCCATTTCCTGTTCCCCTCACATGGGCAGGGACACCCCCCCAGATCAGGCTGGCCAGGCTGTTTCACTAAATCCATTTTCATTTCAACCTATGCTTTTCCTTCCTTTCTCCAAAACCTCTTCTTGGCTGGGGAGAGGTCATCAGGTGATAACATAGCTATCACTAGAGGGAACATGTGATCTAAATGTAGACACTAGGACAAAAATATATGTTTTGTGATGGAGGGAAACATTAAGCCTTTCTAAAACGCCGAGTCCTTCTGAACTGAACTTGGATGTCTTGGCTTATCTGTGAAGTATGAGCACAGAGTATTTCCTTAGCTATCCATAAGCTAAGTGTACAGCTTTTGCAGTGTCTGCCTTTTTGCAATAAAAGGTGACTGTGCATCTCCAGAACTAGTTTCTTTTTCAGTGAGGTGTGAATGTAAGGATAACCATTCTCATGGAGTGGAAATAGACTCTGGATATGTGATATGGGGATTAGAAACATTAAGCATATTCTCAGTTTGTAGGATTTTTTTGATGTAATTCTGCCTTGGGTTTTATATATGATTGGAAGGCTTAATAAAAAATGAAGACGTTCAAAACCTCTTACATTATTTACTTCACACAGTCAGTGTCCACAAGCATGAAAGCTTCTGTTTCAGTGCTGTATCAAAAGCCATGATGATTTACAGCTTGACCAAAGAGTCAACAAAAGCCTAAAGAAGAGGCATCAACTCATGTAATAAAACTGATGACAGAATAGATTAGATTAGAAAAACTTCTTAAAATATCTCCAGTGCTATGGAAAAAAAATCTAACTCTAAAAAACTCCATCCTATACATGCTCTTAAATTAAGTCCTGCTTTTGTAAACTATTCATTTTGTTGATTCCCAACAAATATCTATTGATGAGATTACATAATCTGCTAAAAAAAACTTGCTTAAAGGCTTAACCCTGTTTTAATGTAAAATACATGAGCTGATTATGCTTTGAAAAAAATAATAAAAAAAGACTAAAAAAACCCAAAGAGCAACAACAGATTTTCCTGATCAGGGAAATTCCATAGTACTTGCTTGCAAACAAGATCATTTTTTCTTCTGGCACCTGACTGCTTTCTCAAGCAGAATTGGATCCTGGGACAATAATTCCACATGTTCCACAAAATTTTGATCAAAGCTCAAATTTTGTTTGTCTTTGCTCACTTATTAGCTGTTTTAGTTCTGGGGATAGCAATCATGGTATTTTTTCATATTCAGCAAGGCATTGTCCATACTGGGAGGTTATGCTTGGCCTTATGTTTCCTGGCTAGTGCCTCCATTTCTTGCTCATCTACAGGCTATATGGTTTCTCTCTGCAAAACAAGATTAGCAAGGAACAACATACTCTATAAAGATTTTCTCCAGGAATTACAGTTTTCTACTGTCTGCTCCATGGCAGGGTCTCAGCACAGCCAGGAATCAGAGGAGACCACTGCTCTTTGTTGCTTTACAAGATGCACTGTCAGCATTAACTGTCCTGTTTGGACAGCCACAAAGGGAAAGAAAGAAGGTTTGTGAAGCAGATACAGTTTCATCTATCTAGTGTTGTCTAGATTTATGTTTTATTGTTCTCCTGGAGCCCACAGAGCAGTGTCGGCAGTGGACACATGCATGAAAAATAAACACACACACACAAAAGCAGCTTAGAGTCAAGGAAGAGAAAGCTCTCTGATTGCTCCTGACCTCCTTCACAAAGCTGTGCCAGGCACAAAGCCCTTGCAGGGCCTTTATACCAAGCTCTGCCCTGGAAGTGCCAGAGCAGAGGCATTTCTGACACAACCCTAACTGTGGATCTGAGATTTGGAGATGGCAGACATGTAATTTCCTTCAATTCTGGTGCATTTTACTGAAAATTCACCTGCTACCTGTGGCAGTGGAAAGACTGAAGAGGAGTTTAGGGACTAAATCCTGCCTGCCTTTAGGACCTGATATGTAATCCACCCACTGCCTTGAAGTTCCAGGAGTGGCCAGGGACAGGAACCAGGTGGAGATCCCCAGGAAGGCAATGCAGTTCCTTGCAGCCAGCCTTTGTCCCACAAGCCCAGCCACTGCACCTCTAGAAATGCCAGCCATAGGAGAGTTAATGAAAACCTAGCGCTAAGGATCTGATCAGTGAAGCAGTTGTCATAAGAGCCATTATACACCTTTGGGGCCCTGCATATTGTAGCACTTTAAGACTGAAGAAGGAAAATAATATTACTGCTTTTGCAGGACTCCACAAGTAGAAGCAAAACCAAGTCAAAGGCAGAAATGGAGGTTTCAAGACTACCACGTAGCTAAGTCTAGCATTAAAGGTGTACTAACTCCCCTGAAGAGCACACTAGATGTAGTGAACAAACCCTCTACCTGAATAAATGGAACAGGAGCACAATATGGTATTCATAAAAACAATTAACATTGAACAAATAAGGAATAATGTTAAAAAAGAAAAAATAGTAATGAAATGGTGGTTCTTAAACTGAGTAGCAGAATTTTCTCAAATGCTGGTATATTGCTAAATGATTGAATTTGGAGTGGGGAGTGGGGATGTATGAAGAGAGCTATGACTCACAAATCTGTCAGCCTTGAAGCTATCTCTCAAATTGCAGGCCTGAACAACAGATAAAAATAGTTTTTATGGTCTTGAACACTGGACAACAAAATGCCATACTTCCTTTGACACTGAGTCATGATTAAGAAAATTCCTTTCAAATTAAATTCCTTCCTTTTGATGCAATTTGCAAAGTATTTATACATGACTAGAATAAAATTGCTGTTCATTTTCTCAGAGGACAATGACTTGGCCAAATTGTATAAAGTCTCAAACTTATTAAGTGCCAATTTTTTAAGTAATGTTTGAGAACCGCATTAACTACAGTACTTGTTTAGCACTTCCATCCAGAAGAACTATTAAATATAGTTTGCCTTGCTTCTCTATTGGACATACTCGTGTTTTCAGCAAGGTCAACTAGCACATGCTGTGGAATTTGAGGGTTTTCACATGTGGCTTTTATCTTTTGAATAGAATCATAGAATTATTACATCACAAAAATTGCATAAATCCTGAAGTTTGATAATGCCATTTAGCACTTCCTACCTTTTATCTTCATGAGGCCAATTCATTTGAAAGTGTTCCTTCTGAAATTCGAGCTGCATATCTGTAGTGAAAGCTCTATAGAAGACAGAACTAACTTCCTTAGTTATGCTGTTTGTTTCTTTAGTTATGACATTTGTTTCTTAATGAAACAGCAAACAAGATAGATTCTCTTTCTCTATAACTAGAACTTGGTCTTGGAGAAGCTGTATGTATCTGCTTTATTCAAGCAATATGCAACCTGAGAAATAAATACATAACTTCAGCACCCAGTATCAGTTAGATAAGTTCCATTTTTACATGGAGATTTGTTGTTTTATGCCAGTTTACTTCAATGCTGCTTAATGACAGATCATAAAATGTAAAGATAATGTTGCTTCTTGTGAAATGCTGTTTAACCATATTGGCATTTATTTGAGAGTTGTAGAATTAGTTGTATTTCATGCCATGACCTTGCTGGTGGACTTAGATGCAGTTCAGTTTAAAGCTTCTTATCTTTTAGGTAGAAAGAGGGAATGTCATTGGCAAAGCAAATACTTTTCCTGCAGTCATCTTCAGATTAAAGGTTTGTAGTACAGTTAGAGAACTTGTAATTATTTATAAACTTCAAGTAGTTGCACTTATTAGTGAATACAAAGCTGATCTAGCACTATCAATATTTTCTTGTTACTCTTTCATTTTCATATGAATGTAGTTATTTCAAAGCTATTCTGAAATGCCTATAGAGCTGTAATTTGACTGACAATGTCAACTTCCTGCACCTAATAATCCTTCTCAGTTTAGGTTTGGAAGTGTTTTGTTCTTCGTCTTTTACGGAACACTCTGCAGGGGACAGACGCTTTTTCAGCTTTTTCCTAGTTAAATATGTGAAATATGCTGATTTAAAATAATGATACATTAAAACACAGCTCTAAGCAGAAACATGCAAGATGGTCATGGTTGCCTACAGGAACTATCACACAGCTCTCTCCTTCTCATATTCCCCTTGTTGCTGATGTTTCTTTATTCAATAACTCTTTCCACTCTGATTAAATGTAAGCCATCACTTGCTTTGTGGATTTGCAATAAGACTTCAAATACCATGTCACTTAGGAGTCAGAAGTGCTCTTCAGGCAGTATAGCAAATAAATATTAATTTAGCATGTTCTAGACTTGGGACAAAGTTCCTCCCATTCATTAAATCAATTTTACACTGCTTAAATTCTGCCAACTTTAGCAGAGTTCACCTTGATTTAAATTGCTGAATAAGAGCCTAAGTGAGGCACCAGGATGAATCAGGCCAGAAACCAGCAATCATATTTTATCATATACAGAAGTAGTTCTAAGTACTAGTTACTCACTTCCAGGTTCATGAACTGTTATTCAAGAAATCATAATCTTCTGTTAACAAAGAAGACACAAGAAAGAAAGCGTGACTGACTTTGGTCAGTTGACAGTAGTAAGGTTGGGAAGCAATGAAGGAGTTTAAAATGCTAAAGCCTGTGTTTATATCACCTTTTATTGTGTAATGCACTCTCTGAAAAGCACCTTTTTGATAATTCTGTAACCCAGTCCAAGGAGTATGGCCATCAGCAGGAAGCACAGTTTATTGGTGGTCTAACTGCAGTTTAACCATAAGAAGTGACTTTAGTGGCCTCCATCTAGTACTGTGCTCAAGGTGGTCTCCATATATTAGCAGGCCAGGTTTGGCTAGTGAATTTTTTAATTCTTTGACTGTTTCAGATAAAAGGCAATACTTCTTATTCAAAAGTGATCTAGTGTTTCCTGTGTCATATACTTAGTTTCTTATACCCTTTGCAGAGGAAACCATGGTTGCACATGAGATACAAAGAATTATTAATGTGTTTATTGTTCTGGTTGCTAGGCCCCACTAGTGTAGCAATGGACAATTTTGAGTGTAGTCAACACACTCACTATATAATTTGTATGTATATATATATATATATATATAAACACTATTTATCCACTTTAAAACAGGTTAGCCTTCATGATGCATGTAGAATACAAGCAGGTATAGAATCATAGAATCATCATGGCTGGAAAGGACCTCCAGGGTCATCAAGTCCAGCCCTTTCTCCTAGCGCCTAACCGCTAGACCATATCCCCAAGCGCCACATCCACCCGTTCCTTAAACACCTCCAGGGTTGCTGACATCACCACCTCCCTGGGCAATCCATTCCAGCATCTAACCACCCTCTCAGTAAAGAATTTCTTTCCAACATCCAGTCTAAACCTTCCCTGACACAACTTGAGGCCATTTCCCCTCGTCCTATCATCACTAATTGGAGAAAAGAGACCAACACCAGCCTTGCTACAACCTCCTTTTAGGTAGTTGTAGAGGGCAATAAGGTCCCTTCTCAGTCTTCTCTTCTCCAGACTAAACAATCCCAGCTCCTTCAGCCTCTCCTCATAGGGCATGTCCTCCAGCCCCTTCACCAACTTGGTTGCCCTTCTTTGAACTCGTTCCAGCACCTCAGTGTCCTTACTGTACTGTGGTGACCAAAACTGGACACAGTACTCGAGGTGCGGTCTCACAAGGGCCGAGTACAGGGGCACAATCA